>JAUZND010065437.1:19774-39954 GCA_034780555.1 Coelogynopora nodosa | reverse complement strand
GAATATAGACATGACAGAGATAATTTGTCATTTGAATTGAAGATGACACGTACATATAATAATATGAAATATTTAATATTTTTTGTGAAGAAAAAAATTTACGCATTATTATTTAAATATGGGTGTTCCAAATTATTAGGTAAACAGTCAATATGGATGAAAAACACACAGAACTCAAGATTTTTAATAAAATTTTTGAAATGCATTATAAATAACAGTCATGTAATAATAATAATCTGCCCATATCATGATGCCTCCACCCCCTTGCCCATCCGTCGTGTCCATCCAGTGTGGCTCGAAACTCATCTGTGAATAGAACAGTCGAGAAATCAAGCTTCATATACTGTCTTGCCCATTCCAGTCTATTTACAATGTCTTTCGCATAAAACTGGTCTATTTTTTGGTTTTACCACTTTAGCTAAGGTGTTTAAAATACGACATCTTCTTGCATTGGGAATTTCATTGAGGTCTGATGTGTGGAATATGGTTTTTGAAGACGAGAGTGGGTTTTTCATCATCTCAGAGGACAAATTCCGTATACCTCGATTGCTAATCCCTTTTATGGAACCTTTAGGGGTACGTTTCCTTTTTTCTCCAGGATCACCTGTGTACTTTTTTATTATTCGTACGTCTCTCTTTAATATTTTTGAAATTTCCAGAACAGTATCTCGTTTGGCCAAAAATTTCACTCTGACTTAGGTCACCTTCTTGTACCATAATCTAAATACCTAATAATTTGCAACATTGGTAAAATGAAAAATTTAATTAATTTCAAATTTTTATAATTTGTCAACAAAAAATTTGTGATATAGCTTATCGTCTAAAAAAATAACCGGGTTACAGTTTCCTTAAAGCGGTGTTTATGGATGAAATATGACTTGCCTAATAATTTGGAACGAAGTATAAATACGAAATTGGAGTAGCCTGACTCAATATTTTAAGAACTTTTCATACTCAGCATCGGCCAATCATAATCATGGCAGTATAATTCATATCGGAGGACCGCCAAATCGATTAATACACATGGAATAGGTTTGACGATTATATAAATGTACCACGTCCCAGTTAAACGGTCACCACCAACTATAAAAAATTAGTTAAAAATTTAGCCAATTATTAACATATTTTTGAAGTAGTAGTTTTTCTGTTAATTTGTGGTTAATTAATAGAAATAGTTTAATTTTTTTGTATTCAATATGTTGTAATATTGTCAGAGTATAATTAAAATTTTTTATTTGTACATTTTCAAAAACTTAAAGACCTTGCAAGTTTGGTTGTAATGATTTTCAAACCCCTAAATTAATTTTCTGAAAATGTTTTAATTTTAAATATATATGGTAAAAATCAAAAAATATTGAGTAACAAGTTTGCTTAATTAATTTATTGATTTAATAAATAGAGACCCACAGTATTATTAAAAACGGCACCGCAATCATCTTGACGTAGCCACCATTGAGGGTTTTATCTTGACTGCTAGATAATAAATTTTATATTTTTCATAATATTAAGTTACTTTTTTAAATTTACTCGAGAATTTCGCTGATTATCTGACTCGTCTGAATAAGAATCTGAATGTGAACTACATCTATCTTCTTTGTAATAATAATTATGAAATTTTTAATTTTTTTTCAGACTCGTATCAGATGTGAAACGATATAAAACAAAAAGTGGCGAATAATAAACGTGTGGCTATAATTTTATATCCACTTATAAGGTTGCCCTGCAAAGTAGCTAGTTTTGTTAATTCGTTTGGCATCATGGATTCTACGTCAATTTCTTCATTATCTGAATCATCCGAATCGTAACTATCTGATGTTATTTGTTCATATTGGTCAAATTCATTTCGTAAAGACGTTATGTTGTAAAAATTAAAATATTGGGTGAATCCACGTCAAAACGACAAATGCATGTAAGTCGACCATCTTGTAATACACCATACATTCTACTTACATATCCTACAACAGTTGATTTATACAACGTTCTCAAAAACCTTGGGAAACAAGGATCATCATACGACAAGAAACAATTGCTAGACCGTATTAGGTAATTTTTGATTTTTGCCCTTCTTATGTATAGCTGCATTTCCTTGTTACTTTGAAATTCTAAGGACTAAAAAAGACTGTTATCTCGTTAATACCTGGGATTTGTATTGATTAAAAATTGAACATTAAATAACATATAAGATTATAGACGAGACAGTGAAGTGTTTCGTGTGATTAATGTTATCCATTAAATCACGCTCTGTTTTTCTATTGATGGACAATTTAATAAGTACCGACTATTTATTAGGATATCCCATGGGTCAACAAAGTTTGCAAGTAAGATGGAATATTAATTGCTGTATTTAGAGTGAGGCCACTGCAACAATGAAAGTGAATATTTTAATATAATTTTTTTCTCTCTATAGAGAATAATAATTAAAAAGTGAAAATTTGGGACACCCCAATATTTATATTTAAAATATATCTTTCTAATAGATAGAATCTGATAGATAATTATATTATAATGTATCTAATAATCTTTCTTATAGGTTACTGCCATCACTATTAATACTATCGACACTGTCCGATATTCCAATATTAGCAATATATATTTAGCCATCTTTGAGAGTGATACATTGATTTTTTCAGTTTATAAATGAGCTATTTAAAATTTAAATTAAATGTTTGCTTTGCTTTTCCACTGCGTTATGACGCGTTATAGTAATGATTGGTCGATTGATCAAGGAGCAGTAATAATTATAACTATTATGTGATGTTTATGGTCCTGCGAATTATTTTCTTGAAACTTTGTGTCCTCGGGTATGATGTAATGTTGAGTATGCTAAAAGTTATTACATTCACTGTTAATTTTTAAAATCACATGATCCATCATTAATTGATAAGTAATGAGATGATATGAAGCATTTACGTATACCTAGTTTTTATTTATTACTTTTTTACATTTTTTATAATGTTTACATTATTTTTAATAAACCTTTAATATTTATATTATATTTTTTAGCTTTGACGTGATTGGAAGTAATTCGAGTCCCAAATTGATCTTATCTCTTTACAGTCAAGAACAAGAATCTATAAAAGCTTCATTATTATCATTTCAATCAATTTCAGTACAAGAACTGGTTGATTTAGAATATTACGAAAAATACATTTCTAAACCCTTTAAAGTTTCATTCCAAGGCCAACTTGAATCAAGTTCCTTATTATGGATACCGATCGAAACATTACATACAAAAACGCGGTCAGAAATAGTGGTTAAAATTCAATCACCCATGTTTAAACTATCAGATGATTCAATTGCAAACAACTTTCAATATTTTGGAAATGTAATGTATCTCATAATGCCCTTAGAAAAATTTGTCTGTGACACTATTGTTCAAATTATTACTAGACCAAAAGTATATTCCAAAGAGATTTTTGTATATGGAGGGTCCATTTCATGTGCTCCAGAGTACTCTACGGTTATTCAAATTCCGAAATTTTGCTTCAAAGACACGACAACTGTAAGCATTTGGAATAAACGAGCAAAAGAGAATGTTGTAAAACATGCCATTGATGAAATTCAAAAAAGTCATTTTGACGACCTCCCTTGGCTTGTTTCTTTCTCTCCATTTTCTCATATTAAAACATCTCAGCCAATTAAAGAACCACTGCTTTTCAAATGCAAAGTACCTACAAAACCTAGTACATCCCCACTTTCAAATTACCTCTTTACGTCGAAAATAAACAACGTGAAAAATGTACAAGAAGCTGAAAACGTACAGGCCGATTTCACACACGAATACAAGGCATTTCATAAACTATCAAATACAATAAAAAGAAATCATGCACAATTGTTAATTGAAAAAAATAAGAGCGTCCGAGACAAGTCGTCGATATTGAAAATTTTAACATCATACCCATTAAACAGTAAAAAATGGACTATTCGAAATGACGTTACAATTATCGACGTGGATCAAAACAATACATCATTCAAAATAACGGATACCTGTGATTTTAACGTGATAATTGTTCGAGTCAAAAAAAATTACTGTAGACACCTTTTGCAACACTTTATAAATGTACTTTATGGCCTCGTTTTTTCAACCAGTATCAACGTGGCGGTGGTGCAGAAATGTGACAATTTAAACATGATGCGACTTTGCCTTTTGTCCAATAAAAATTTTGAAAGAGAAGCAGAAATTTTAAAAAACTTGGGATATTTTTTTTCAGCAGATAATTTAATTAATAAAAACAAAAAGGACAATTGTAGACCAAAAACGTCGTTGGCTACATTGGGTTACAATTCAAATCCACATTTACTACCTCTCATTAATTTTAGACCAATGAAAAGCGCCACAGTCGTGGATAATAACGTTGATAATTTTAACTTTGACCAGTATCATAAACTTTTATCAAAAAATGCTAAATTCATTCGCGAGGGTGAAAATTTGCACGTTTTGTTTTCTGGAAATGTCGTCCCTCTTTTTCCTGTTGAAAATGGGAATTTTAAAATTAAATTTCACAAACATCTTTCTAAATATGACGTTTATGAATTGGAATTGACGATTGCTGATATTTATGCTCAGAGGTGCAACAAATTTTACAAGGGGTGCATTTACACGAGAGTTGGAGCAGACAAGAAAGAAAGGGAGTTTACTCAGCATTCTGTGGTATTAGTCAAGGTTTTTTATAATACTTTACATTTATTTAAAAAAATTTTACTTTTTTGTTAATTATAATTAATTATAATATTTTATTATAGAAAAAAGTAAAATTGTCCAATATTAATCGAACGGATCAAATGTACACTAATGGTACTTTTATTTATAAATAAATTTTATTTTTTAATTTTAAAATTTATTTTAGGACCTATTGACTCCAAATTATTAAAGAAAATTTCCAAAAAATTAACTAAAGATGAAATGCCAACTGTTGTTAATTTTCTTAAAATCGAAACAAATAAATTTGAAATGTTTAAACAAATTTATCATCAAGATGAGGAGAATACCACAGAAGCATTATTGGTAAGCTGGTTTAAAGGGACAAGGCGCTGTGAATCAAAGGTAATGAGTTGATATAAATATTTGTTTTTCAAATTTTTTTAGATTTATCATTTAATGAAGCTGTTTCACCTGTTGAAGAGAAAAGATTTGATTCAATTGCTGATTGACAGAGTGAATGAATTTTATCCTCGAAATTCTAGACAGTTGGAAGAAAGAAAAACTTTAAAATGTTTTCATATTATGGCAGAATGTGATAAATTTAGACAGAGGCATGGAATTGAAAATTTAATATCTAAAATTAAAAATATAAATATAAATTCATTTTTAATTATTTAGATGGAATTATTTCTGTAAAGTTTTGTACATAAATGAATCGACCATCTCTGATATTGATTGCATGACTTTGGAAAGCATAAAAGGTTTATAAAATAAAATGAATATAATTTTTTTAAAATATAATTTATAATTTTTTAAAAGACCACATTGTTGCAAGTTTAAAAAATTGGAAACAAATGATGGGGAGTAAAGGAAACAGACAGACACTATGTCTTGCTCTCAAAAAGTGTAAATTGGAGTTGTTGATAGGTATTTAATTTAATTTTTTTATTAATTTTAATTTAGAAAAAGTTTTGAATATTTTATAAAATAAGTAATTTCTACCCTTTATTTACTTTTAATATAATTATAATCCTACATGATGATTCAATCAAGTTAATTATTAACCAATGCAAACACGAGTGCAGTTTTTCAATCTTAAAGTTATTACGTAGAAAATTGGAATACAGTTGAATAAAATGGATAGGAAATTCCTATTAGGAATTCTATCAGGATAGTAATTTTTCAATTTCTATTTTAAATTGTTAATAAAAATAATATATTTGAAATTGTTCCAGATTAATCGAGTACATTTTAATTTTAAATTTTTTATTTTTTCTGAAATTTCGACTCAATATCAGTCGACCAATGGCCGCCCAATTTGGGCGTTCCTACAATGTTTTTTACTCGATAACTGTTATATAACAGTTTTAAATATGATAAATAATTATTTCATTATTATCATTTCAGAATCAGCGATTTGTATTTTTCCAAATTAATATAAAAAGTAAAAATGATGAAAATTTTACTATTTATGTTAACATTTGCAATTCTAAGTGTTGGTGTATCGGCAATATTTTCCGTATTCGATAGGCGTAGGGCGAACACCTGCATTGAAAAGTATCCAGAATCATTGAAAGATGACGAAATATCGGCATCATTTATTTTAAAAAATATACAAGACTGTTTTAAAGTATTATCTAAAGAACCTACACAAAAATATGCAACAAATATACAGCATTTTCGTAAACTCATAGATCTTGTAATTAAGCATCAACTTATTACGGAATCAATTAAAGAAATACTTGAATTAGGTATTAATACGCATGGTAAAAATTTTGAAATTGAGCAACTATTACCGATATTAAAAATGGTTCAAAGTTGGTTTGGTGCTTCAAAAATAGTTCCAAATGATTTGAAAGAAGAAATGAAAAAAATTCAAACGAGTTTGATTTATAAATGGTTAAAGGCTAGGATTGAAAAAATTACTGATCTAACATCTCTTGAAGAACTTAAAACAGAAATAAATGGATACCGAGATATTTTTACTAATCAACGAAATAACCTACTAACAGGATACTTACTAGCTTGTGCTAATAAATGTGAAAATGACATTGTGTATACGGCGGTTACAAAAAACAAAAAGCAACAAGTTAAAAATAATGGATTTCTAGCTGTGGTAAATGAATTGAAAAAAATGCACAACACGAAAAGTTGATAAAAAACTATTATAATCAATTATGTTAACAGTAAGAATTAAAAATTAAATTATTCATTATTATTTTTGAGAAAATTGGAAAATAGCCATTTAAAATTATGAAAACAATTACTTCATGATAAATTTAAATGTAAGTAACAATTGAGCTTTAAAAAATGTTGTGCTTATATGATGGTAACGTAGGTTACATATATTTTTAACGTTTTTCGCTCTCCCTGTTGTCAAATCCTGTATCCACTGATAATTGCACTTTAAATTTTATATTTTTTTCATAAATAATGTTTTTTAAAAACATGTCACCCGTTGCTTATAATGATTCCTACTTCGTAACTAGTTAATATTTCGTCTTTATCATTAAAGAGCGGAAAATAAACTACGGCACGTATCGTCGTCGTTGTTATTTGTTTTTTTATTTTTAGAAAATTGATATCGTGTAGATCAAAAAACTTGAAAAATTGTTTTTTTTAATATAAATTAATAATTAATATAATTAACTTATACAGGGTATTAAGATTCGTTTCATTTTCAAGGTATAAATTTTACAATTACCATCTCCAATTCACTTAAAATTTTATATATAATATGTATATTTTATATATATATAAAATTTTAAGTGATTTGGAGAGGATCAAGCGGGGACGACATTGTAATTAAATAATATTGTCGTATAGTCTAAATTTTAAAAATAATTATTTACAATATTAGCAATATCGCGAAAAGTATACACGATACAAAAAAACCAAACGCTTTGTGTGAATCAGCATAAAACCCTTAGTAGGTGATATTATTTAATTATAATAATAAAATGTGCATAGTTCGACGAGGCTATAATCGAGAATTCGAATAGTAAACAAAGTTTGTGTAAAATTGGAGCTCTATGCAAAAATACTTTTTAATTTTCAAAAGTGGACCCTATAGTTCATTATTGTGACTGTAAGGAAACATACGAAAATTGTCAAAAACAACTTTTAGAAAATTCAAAAAGTAAATTCTACTCTTATTTACATTTAATATAGTTCTTTATGATGATTAAATTAAGCTATACAAACACTAGTCTAGTTTTTAAATCTTACGTCCAACAAAAGTTAATAAAATAATCCTAAACGTTATCTTCCGTTTTATTAAAAATGTATATTATCTTTTTTTCAAAATTATTAAAAAATTGTTTTTGTCTATTATTTAAAATTTGGTGCCTCTGTAAGAGCTTTTGCAAAGCTTTGTTCAAACGCCATAAAATTTATAATTTTATTTACAAAACATAAAATTACAAGAGGTGGTTCAAAATGCCTCTCAACTTTGCTACAACAATTTCCTTCTTGGGTGAAACTATACCATTTATAAATTCTTTATCATCCAACATGTAAACTCGTACAAATACTTTTATTCCGCATTTTAAGACTGCTAGTTTGGTGCAATTTATGCTATCAAAAAGATTCTTTTCTTTCCCAATATCCATACCTCCCAAGATTATTTGTTTTATTATAATTTGCATGAATCTGATAAAATCAAAGTCGAGTTTACTAAAGTGAATGTTCTAAATGAAATTTTATAAATTTCAATATAAAAAAGAATGGAAAAAGTGATCTTAGTTCATCTTACCTTGAATATAGTCAAATCGATAACTCCATTTATAATCAACTTGGAAAGCAAGTTGGAAAGATTAACGAAATGTCTATTTTTTAAAGGTTTTCCATCCTCAATAATGTATTTGAACCTGTCCCATATATTATATGTGAAGGTGATCTAAAAAAATATAATTTACACATTTTTTGTCCAACAAAATTTCAAATCAAAAAATACTTTACTTTATATTGTCGGTCCAATTTTACAAATTCTTGGATCAATAAAGTGTAAAAATGGTTTGTTTTTTTACATTGAAGACTCAACATTACAGAAACGTGTATAATTTGTCTTTTTTGCATGTTATTCAAGTTTAATGTGTTTATTTGATTAAAGGCTTGAGTGACACTCTAGAATTTAAATTATTAAAATAAGATGAATTTTTAAAAAAACTTGAGAATTCATTATTTTGCAAAAAATCCACTGTCGAATTTGCGTATTCATTCCATGTTTTTTTGCACATTTCAACAATTCAGGTGACATGTCGGTTGTGTGATTTGCTGTCGTTTTCTTTATACTAGTTTTTATCAAACCTGAAAATTACTTTTTTTAAATAAAAATATAATATATTATATACTTTCTGCGTCCCTATTTTCAAATACTGCAGCTCCAACAATCCACCATCTTCCACATTTTTCAACGTTCAAAAAATCTTGCATACTGGCAACAATGCTACTGACATTGGTGACACTCACAATAGATTTTAAAACTTTGAGACTTTTTTCGGAAAGATTAGTGTCAAATTTATATTTATTAAGAGTCATATCGTCTAAAACAGCCAGAAAGAAATTACATCTCGAATTTTTTTCAGTATCAACGTTGGAGTGGATATTAGTGGTCCAATCGCTGTAGAATTTTTTTGCAGTATTGACAAATGATTCGCATTTTTCTTTTCGGAGGGATTTATAACAGACTAACATGTATTTAAAATTAAATTTATTTCATATAAATATTTATAAATTTTATTTTTTAAAAATTAAAAAACCTTTCAAAACGTGAATAAACACAGACATGTGGTTTTCTCCGCCATTGTTTATTATTCGCGTCAATATTTCAATCATTAAGTTGTATGAAATCAACTACAAAAAATATTTTACATTTTTAATATTATAAATACCTTGTAAATGTAAAAATACGCAAATAAAGAAGCAATATTCCTTAGAAGATATATTGGAACACTGTTATTTGATACATTACCCAAACAATCGTCAGAAAAAAGGGCATTTTTTGATTTTTTTAAAATGGCATCGCATTGAATTACCAACTTTTCAACGATATAAACGACTAAAAAAATTAATAATTAAATTTTCTAAATATTAATTTTAGTACCCTTTTCTTCAAAGAAACTGCTTGAATTTAAAACCACCATCAAGAGGGCCATATTTGAAAGATTAAAATCCCCTACAAACGCATTTGAGAGGCAGCATTTGTCGATCATACTAGTGATACTTTCAATTACAATATACCGTGGTATAGACAAAGATTCTTTTTCTATTCTCATTGCCACTGATTTAACATTAGACACAGATAATCTAAAAAATTTGTCAGAATATTAATTATAAATTAATTTTTTAAGAGGGGAAATTATGATTTATTGAGATATAAGCAAATACATATAAATTGAATGAAAAATGTGTATAACTCTATGCAACGATGGAATCCCCACTCCCAAAACGCAATTAACTGAAAATATATGAATGAAATATACTTAGAACTATAGAAGTTTTGAGTTTTTATTATACAATGATTTTTATTGCAAATTTGAAAAATAAAAATCGTAGATAAAAGTCATAAAGACATATATAATTTAAAAAACAAAATTTTGTATCAATTAAAATGTACTGTTTTATATAAATATTTATAATTTTAATGTATAAAATATCAATTTCAAAAATGAATGAGCGATAAATAACGCCAATTAATACTTTAGTAATAAATATCTATTTATATACGTAAATAAAGTGTAATTTCCAAAAATAAATGAATTTAGCTTAATATTCATCCAAATTTGTCGATTTTCTAGAACTGTCATAAATTTTTTAAATTATATTACAACTTTCTATAAAAAATCCTAAAATTGATAACACATTTTAGATTTTCATGGTAAATAAATAACCTATTAAATTGACCCGTTACAATTACTGATATACGTTTCAATTCTGCTTCCGTAGATTCAGACTTTACGTCTTGTAAAATTTTCAATTTTCGTCTGGCTTCCACTCCATAAGTTGAAGTAGTGCCATAGATATCTCTGTCTATTTTTTATATTTTAAAAAATTAAAAAATTAATATAAATATATTTTTTACTTTTTTGTAAGCGATCCGTATCTTTATTATCAATTTTATCACGTTTCCGTTTTTTAATCTCTGAAATAACAATCATAATAAATTATTATTAATATAATTTTGTTAAAAATTGTTACCAGGCTTTGCAATAGTAGTTTTTTCAACCCCAGTATCGATAATGTCTATTTATAGATTATGATAACAAAATTTAAATTTAATAAATAACCCGCAAGGCCGTCTAAAACCAAGTTATCATTGCATTTGGATTTATTTTTGTATTTTTTCTCAAAATTATTAATAAACTCGTCATCATCGTCAATTTCGCTGTCGTTTTCAATACTTTCTTCTGGTGAACCAAGCTTAGACTCTTTACCTTCATCGGAAACTACTTGATTCTCATTAGTAGTATTAACTTGTACATTTTTTAATTTCTTTTTCTTTTTACGTTTACTTTTGGATCCATTACTACGTCTTTTAGAACCGGCGATAGCTGTAGATCTGTCATGTTTGTCGCACAATTTTCTCACTTCTAAATAACAT
Source organism: Coelogynopora nodosa (assembly GCA_034780555.1). Classification (NCBI taxonomy): domain Eukaryota; kingdom Metazoa; phylum Platyhelminthes; order Proseriata; family Coelogynoporidae; genus Coelogynopora; species Coelogynopora nodosa. The sequence goes on along the minus strand of JAUZND010065437.1, from coordinate 28,711 downwards.
CTTTCCAAATTACTCAGACCCATACCAGTAAACGTGCGAGTATAATCAAAATTGTCGTCTATTCTACTGAGTAATCTATTGAATAATGTAGATTTTTAATCACGCTATATTTTGCGATAATTAACAGTAACCATGGATATAAATAAAAGATCAATATAACTTTATTATTTTCAACAAAAATATTAAAATTATTAATTTCAACTTTATTTTATTTGACTCAAGTTTCAATTTTCAAAATTTTAAATAAACTTACAACAAATTTATTTGGAAAAATCATTTTCAAAAATGATTAAAGTTTGAAAATATTACAAAGTTCTAGATACTTTTAAATTTAAACAATTTATTTCAAAATGCAAGCAAGTTCGCAAGATGACAATTCTAAAACATCATTGTCCCCAGAATCTACTATACCAACGTCCACATCACCCGATAGGTATGAGGAAATTTATTAATTATTTTATAAAATTTCTTTAGCGACTCTTGTCAATTTTCAAACACTTCATCTCTCTGCCGACATAAACTATTTGGTAGAAACAAGCTATCTTGTTTCAGAATCAGCGGAGACGTAAATATCCATCAACTACCAAAAAAATGCAATCACCAAAATAGCTTCATCACTACAAACACTACAAATCGCGGTCAAATAACCTTTTGTGCCAGTTGCAAATGTCAATGTCAAACAAGGGACGATATTCCATGTGAATGCAAACTCGCCGATCGAAATGAAGCAGAAATGACGAGTAACGAGATTGATACATTTTTAAAAGGTAGAATGACACCGAATAATTTTAAATACTTGACTGTTGAAAAGATTGGGAATTATCAAATGTTTAATACCGAAAAGAATCAAAAGATTCAATACGAATGGTCTTTGGCAAAGGATGTTTTTTTGCCTTTTCAGAAGGAAAAATATGAAAAATTTAGACATGATAAAATTAAAAAGAGAGAAATTAGAATGAAAAATAATTTATTGAGGGGGTTTTGTAATAAAGAAATTAAGGCTCGTATCGAAGGAAATTTGGACGAAATGTTCAAAGACATGTTTTTATAGTTGTGTTTATAAAGGTTTATAATTATAATTTATTTACAATATTATTTTTTATTAATTTAATTTTGTGTTTTATCCTCGTTTTAATAATCATTTTTTTGAAAAATTTTGATTTTCTTTAAAAATATCTCAATTTTAATTTAATTTTGTGTTTTATCATATTTTTCAATATAGTTCACATTTAATTGAATCATTATCTCATTTATAAATAAATAACATGTAACAATATAATTCTATAAAAGCGACCCCAAAATAATAATTATAATTTATAAATTATAAAAAACTTATTTTAACTTGCTAAAATAAAGAATCAGACTTTTAGTCGCCTTTTTGACAAAAAACGATTCCTTTATAAATGCTCTCAAAAGACTCTTTTGTTATAAACATTTTTCTTATTGCATTATAAATAACACCAATCGGTTGTAATCGCATTGTCTCATTTTGTCCTTTCAGATCTTGTTATAAATTTCTATAAATCTAGATTTATCACTTTTGATGACTATTTTTTACCAATGTCACAATCTGATCAATGATTGGCATCAGTTGGTTTAACTGCAAAGCAAAATGTTAACTTTTAATATTTAATAATATCATTACGCTATAAAAATCAAGAAAAATTGGGCAATAATTATTATAATACATAAATTGTATACAATCATAACCACTTGAGAGTGAAAAAAATTAAGATTGGATAGTAATTTATGTTGCCAGTTTTGATTTTTTATTCAAAATATTTAATATTCTTCCATTGAAATGTATTGATTTTATGAAAAAAATACTTTTACTCAATTTTGTTTTTTATTTTTGGGTTATTTTCATCAAATGTACATTTTTTGTTGCAGCAAAAGGTTTTAAAGGTGATGTTTATAAAAATAATTATTAATAATATTTAATTAATTACTTAACAGTTCACTGTAAACAAGCAACAATGATGGGAATGATGGACGGAAGCATAACTGATAATCAAATTGAAGCATCTTCAAATTTTCCCGAATCCTGGGATCGAAAATGTCATCCTAAATATTCGAGACTTTTGTTCAATAAGGGATTTTCCTGGTGCGCTAGATACAAGTCTAATCACGAGTGGTTAAGAATTGATTTTTTATTTCCTGTAGTGGTGAGATTTTGGTTTTTAAATGTTTTTAAAATATTTAATTTTGAATTTTAAGCTTACTGGTTTGTTGGTTCAAGGAAGATGTGATAATTTCGAATGGGTGACGGCATTCATGATTTCTCATTCTTTTGATGCCGAAAAATTGAGCTATTTGTCCAACGAAAGCGGAAATGACAACGTAAAAATTTTTACCAACTAAAAAATATATTAATTTAAAAAAAAAGTTTTAAATTTTTCCATCTCAAGATATTTATGGGCAATACAGATCATTGTGGTATAAGGACTATTCATTTTAACTCTCCAGTGGCGCTTCGATACATCACTATTCATCCCATTTCATGGAATAACCACCCAAGTCTCAGAATCGAATATTTTGGCTGTCGGCGTAATTTAAAAAATTATAAAATAAAAAAAACAATATTTAATTTTTTAAGAGAAAATTTTTTTTTTAAATTCCACCAATTAGCTTGTCAAAAGATACTTAATGATCCAATATACACAAAAATTTCTATACAGAATAATGATAAATATAATAATTTGGCTGAAAACGACGCTACATTACCTTATTACATGTTTATTTCTTCAAAAATTGACGAAAACCGAATAATTATTACAAGTATTTTTTATAAAATTTTATAAAGTTTTTGTAAATTTTTAAAAATTATTATAAATTTTAAAATGACTATTTTACATAAATATTATAGATATTAAATCCATCACAGTAAAAATATCCTCCAAATGCATCATGACCGCAGCAAAATTGAGAATTTATAACATGCCACAAGACAAAATTGTACCCGTTCAACTGTCGTTTATAAATTTAGAAAAAATGAACAAATTTGTAGTGATTAGAAAAAATAAAACAAGCATTCTCAAATCCTCAAACGAGTCGAAATCACTTTTAGGAGGTATTTTTTTTTAATTTAAAATTGTATATCATTTAATCATATCATTTAAGTTTAATTACTTAGAGTACGATGAATTTTCATTATATTTTGACGACTACTTTATAAGTGAGACGCTGAAATTTCATTTTTCCGAATATTTCAAAAGTAACGTTAAAATTGCCATTTATGGGTGTCCTGAAATAGGTTTTTAATTTAAAAAAAAATTGTTCCATTTTGAATTTTTCAATAGATAAATGCGACGATAATTACACTAGGATTAAACCTCTTTCGCATTGTGGTGAAAAATTATAATTATTATATCTATTATATTACTAATATAATTATAATATTAGTTATGAACTTGGACAAAAAGTTCGCCTACTCCAATAAAATATCACGCTACGTAGGAATAAAAAATTTTACAAGAAATATAATTGTTCGTCGCTGGAAACGATGTGCGAGAATTGAACCCACAAGAAGAAAAATTAAACGTCCAAATAATTATACTAAACCTAAAGTTTATCAACGTAAATTTAATTACAAAATTGGAAATTTCGTCTCATCAAAGTTTATTTCCATCAAATCAAAAAATGGTAAAAATGTTTCTAAAATTGCAGTAAATATTGATAAACCATCGAAAAAGAACATGAGGCACGTGAGACAAGAATCAAACTCTGGGAAAATTTTCATTTACAATCGTGACAAGTACAAGTACACGTCTCGAAGTGAAACTTGTTTTAAATTCGACGGGGATGTTCACGAAGGCGTCATTTCGGTACTTATTGATTTGAAAAATGTGACAATTGTGTCTGGTTTGAAATTTGAACTGGTAAGAGGTGGAAAAGGGTTGAATTTTTCAACTAGTATCGATTCCTCACTGGAAAATTCTGATACTTTTCCGTTTAATTTTGTTTACGTTCATGTCGATACCAAAGTGTTAAAAGGAGTACACGAAAATCGCGAGAAACTATGTGGGTTTCAAAAAATTAAACAAGAATTTGGGCTTGATAATTTTCAAGATAGACACACGCGATTTTCCCATCCTGACAGTAAGGATGAGGGTCTCGTGTATCGTTTTAACGAAAATGGCGATACGTTTGTAGAATTTAGTTCCATTGACTTTCAAATATCCAAATTAAATCATCAGTATAATAGCGAGAAACAAAACGAGTCTAAAATGTCTTATACTCATAGTAATGTTCCAATTTTTGTGGATTGTATAAGAGCCTTGATAGGAAGGTACGTTTATCTAGAATTCGAGCTGAATGAAAAGGTGTTGATGAAAGTTAAGACGGTTAAATCAGAGGGGTTTATCTGCAATGTTTTTGTGTATTAAATTACTTATAATCTAAATTTCATGTAAAATTTTTGAAATAAATGATAATAAAGACGAGAATAAAACACAAAATTAAATTAAAATTACAACGTAAAAAATTCAGTCATTCTTCATTTTTTACTAAATATTCTAATAAAAATTAATTAACAGTAGTTTTCTAATTTAAAATTTAAATGTTTCAATATAAAACCATCCTAGCTATGTAAACATAAAATATAAATTCACATCGCACAAATTAAAACAAATAAGCACCTGCTACATAGTTTATCAGTGATAAAACATTTTCATTTTAAATTCATCTTGAAAATGTCTAATAATGATGAATCTAACTACACAAAAATAAAAAAGTCTCTAGACGAAGAAAGTAACGGCACCATGTTACTTAACGACAAACCCACAAGTGTAAAAACTCGATGTAAAAAAAACAATATAAGGTTGCGTAGACAGTCATACACGAAAAATCTTTACTATCCTTTTAAAAGAACGTACGGCAATATGCTCGAAACCATAATAGAACAACCTGGAATGTGCCAATCAGTCTGTGGACCAAACTATGAATATTATGCAAGTACATTTATGCCCGGTAAAAAAGAAATGCTGGATCCTAATTACGCCAACAGCTTGGGCAGAAAATCAGACATTATATACCCGTCTACAGATTATTCAAACAAAAAGTTTATGGAATCGTCGTTGAATTTTAATTTTAGCAAATCTATCGAGTTAAAGTCGAATGAGGATGAAAATTCAAACTTGGCTTCTCCCGATTCGAAAAATATATACATTAATGCGCTAGAGTCGAGGTTTATGGGGAATTTTGGAGATGTAGGGAATGAACAAAAGTTAGGAAGGAGACATTCAACATCTAGCAATCCAGAGACTGAAAGCGGGGTATTAATTAATAATATATTCATTCGTAATTAATCCATCACTGTAAATTCAAAAATAACTATTTTACTCTACTAAATTTTTTACATTTTTTTAAAAATTATACAATCAAAATTTAAAAAAAAATGTTTAATATATTTTTGATAAGTAGTTTCTGTTAATTAGTGGTTAATTAATAATAATAGTATAAATTTTTTGCATTCAATAGGTTGTAATATTGTCACAGTATTTATTTTCTGGAAAAGGATTCCAGTATCTCGTAAATATAATCAAAAAAGGTCGAGCTACAATTTTATTAAAAATTAAAGGGTTGACCAAAAAATTTTGTTTAAATTTTAATTTAATGTGATAATAAAATTACTAAATTCGACCAAATACTTGAATAAAAACTGAAATTTTCATGAAAAAAATGATTAAATATGTTTAAATATCAAATTTCATAAAATTAATGATTAAATGTGTTTAAAATTGTAAAAAAATGTGATTAAAATGTAAAACTTCACGAAATTAATGATCAAATGTGTAAAAAATTCTAAATGCTTGAATAAAAACTAAAATTTTCATGAAATACATGATCAAATGTGTTTAGAATCGGAAAAGATTCAATAAAAACTAAAATATCACGAAAAAATACTGAAATCTTAACTTTAAATTTAAATTTAATGTGATAATAAAATTACCAAATTCGATATACCATATTAATTTACATATTTAACATATTAACATGTTAATTTAAATAAAAATTACATCATTTTAAATTAGGTTATTTATGCCGTGGATAAATCAGACCAAGAAGTTGATGATGAAAATAAAGATGAAAAACCTTTAAAGTGCTGCAAAGCATTAATATGCTCTTGTATGGACGGTGACCCTAATCGTTGGAGTACCGAACGATTCTACCCTCGATTCACGTCCTTCAGTTCAACTGTAGCTTCTGAATCTCTTAGCATTGCAAATACTGCAACAACAATAGAAGATTCTCAATTTTTCCATCATAAAGATTCTATTGACAGCTCTTGCTTCAATATGGATCGACGAGACTCTGTAATGTCCAAATCTATCGAATTACCAGAACAAAAAAATGTTTTTGAAGATTTAAAATATGCAGAAATCTACAACATGGACAAGACTCACCGTTCTTCGGTAGATTCTAATGTTTCACGCCTTTCAAACACTTCAAATGTTTCAAATTACCAAAGAAGGAAATTACACAACCGTCTTCTTTCTCGAAGAACCCGTAAATCCAATTCATTTTCCTATTCCGGAAAAACTCTTGTTTATAAACCAAACAAAAACATAATTCAACTTGACAGATCCTTTAGCAATGCAGAAATGTTCAAAAATACTTTTGAGAAACAAAATTGGAGAAAAACGATAGTGAGTAAAAATGTGAACAAGGTGGAAGATGTAGCACACTTTTTAAAAAGAAGATTTGCAAAAGGGTTGACTTATACTTGGATGGATGCTGAAATGAATACTCTTATTTTTGTGAATCCATATTCGTGGCTACCACATTATAACCCAGTTTTTTGCAGAATGTATGAAACGTTGGCCGAACCTTTATACACTACGTTCAACAATCATTGTTCTACAGTCGCGGAAAATAATAATAATGTTTGTTGTCAGCAATTTTCAGAAAACGTCACATCTCTGCCTCACATTTTTTGCTTGGCTTTGAATACTTCAAAGAATTTAGTACAATCTGGAATGTCTCAAGTTATTGTGGTAACAGGAGAGGCAGATTCTGGGAAAAGTTATTCCATACAATTGCTATTGGCGCAATTTAGAAATATAAGTTTGCACAAGTTAAAAAACTCTGCTTTCGCTAAACACGAGACTGTGTCTGCAAAGAATTTGTCTCACGATTTTAACAGTCGGTTATTGGGTGCGATAAGGATGTTGGAAGTTATTTTTTTACATTTTAAAATAATAATTATAATTTATAAAATATTTTAAAAGGAATTTGAAAGTATTCCAACTCCACAAAGCCAAAATGCGACAAAATCCTTCCATAGTATTAAATTACAATACAACAAAACGGCCTGTATAGCAGGGTAAAGTATTTATTAAATTATTTACTACTAATTTATTTTTTAGCGCTCAATTGTGTAATTATTTCATCAATTGTGTTCATCTGGTTCCACATAAAAAATATCAAAGGTAAAAATTACAAATTCGATTATAATTATAATTATTGTTTAAAATTAATATTTTAAAAGAAATTTCAACATATTTTATGACGTCTTTTATGGATTACCGAAAAATCTGGCTGAAAAATGGAAGTTGGATAGGACTACATTTTTTAAAATATTAGACGTTGTAATTAAAAATTAATAGTGAAAAATATAAACATAATTAATTAATTAATTATTTATTAATTGAAACATTTTAGGAAAATATCGAATATTCCGAAAATGATTACAAACAAAGATTTGAAAACCTTCTAAAATCAATAGGAATGACGGGATTTTCCATAAATATGAGGAAAAATATATTCAAAGTTCTTGTCATTATCCTACATATTGGAAATATAGAATTTGACATACTTGAAGTAAATGAAATTCAATTTTAAATTAAAATTAATAATATTTATTTAGTTTAAAACGGACCACGCTTACATATCTAACCCGGATATTGTCGACACATTATCTGAATTAATGGAAGTATGTCTACATTAAAATATAAATAAAATAAATTTACAAATTCTTTAGATTGAAAAGGATACCTTACGTGACATTTTTTTGGTTCGAAATCGACACATATCTAGCGAAAATATCAAAATGCATCTAAATGTGCAAGAAGTAATGTTTTTTAAAAATATTTTGTAAATTAATGTACAAATTGAAACGGGAAACGGTTGACGTAAATTTTAGCGCCTTATTAAATTAATAAATTATAAATAAATTATATATATTTATTTATACATTTATTAACAATTTATTAATTTATTAAATATATTAATAATTTTTTTAAATTAAACCATTTTAGTGTTATCAATTCCAACAATCTCTTTGTAAAAGCTTATACAACAGTCTCTTTAATTGGATAATTCATGTTGTAAACGAGAGGCTCAAATTCAAAGAAAAGAATGGAAATGTGGTGAGAATAAATATAATTAATTTTATTTAATGATTTTTTATCATATTTTATAATTATCATTATCATTTTAGCTTGGTACGATTAATATTGTTGAACTGTATGGGTTTGAAAATGCGAGGAAGAATCATTTTGAACAATTTATTGGCAATTACACAGCTGAGAGAATGAATCACGTGCTATTGTCCAATGTTTACTACAATAAAAAAAAGACGTTTACAAATGAAGGACTTTATTATGATTTAGACGACAAAATTTTGGACATTATGAATGTAGATATTTTTACAGAAAGGAATAAAGGCCTATTTTCATTGATAAATGAGGAATGTCGGTAATTATTAAATTAAATGTCAAAATTTCATGAAATAAATGATCAAATGTGTTTAGAATTGACAATATTTGAATAATAAGTCAAAATTTCATGAAATAAATGATCAAATGTGTTTAGAATTGACAATATTTGAATAATAAGTCAAAATTTCACGAAATAAATAATCAAATGTGTTTGAAATTGGCAATATTTTAATAATAAGTCAAAATTTCACGAAATAAATGATCAAATGTGTTTGAA
>JAUZND010065437.1:0-19674 GCA_034780555.1 Coelogynopora nodosa | reverse complement strand
TATTTTAATAATAAGTCAAAATTTCACGAAATAAATGATCAAATGTGTTTGAAATTGGCAATATTTTAATAATAAGTCAAAATTTCACGAAATAAATGATCAAATGTGTTTGAAATTGGCAATATTTTAATAATAAGTCAAAATTTCACGAAATAAATGATCAAATGTGTTTGAAATTGGCAATATTTTAATAATAAGTAAAATTTCATGAAATAAATGATCAAATGTGTTTGAAATTGGCAATATTTGAATAATAAGTCAAAATTTCACGAAATAAATGATCAAATGTGTTTGAAATTGACAATGTTTGAATAAAAAGTATAAATGTCACGAAATAAATGATTAAATCGTTTCAAAATGGAAAAGTTTCAATAAAAACTCACAATATCACGAAAAAATGCTCTAATGTATTAAAAATTAAAAACATTTCAATAGAATGTCTTAAAATCAAAGAAAAAATGATTAAATTTGTTTAAAATTAAAAAATTTTCAATAAAAACTCGAAATTTCACGAAATAAAAATAAATCATAATTGATAGTTATCGAAAAGGAAATTTAAAACGATTTATTGACAACATTACAAATGTACCAACAACTCAAAAAAGCTACGACAATTGCATAATAATAAAGCATTACGGCATAAAAGTGTTGTACGATTTGACGGTATACATTTTAGACTATAAAATTCTTATCTATTTTTAATTTTATTAGGATTTCCGGGAGAAAAACGTGGACATAAACTCTGAAACAGTCGTCAATTTGGCCATGCACACTACTTCGTTATTTCTCAATGATATCATACGTAAATTTATATAATTTTAAAAAATAAAAAAGAATTTTTTATTAAAATTATAGACATGGATATTAGCGTATGTGAGAGTATGTCAACCTTGATACTATTTCTGAAATTTATAGTAAAGTTGAAATTTATCATCAAAAACAGTAATTTTTATATTAGACTAGAAAATATTTAATTTTAATTTATAATTGTAAATTTAACAGAAAAAACAATCAAAACCATAAACATACAAGGGTAAATTAATTTAAAATACATTCCAACATATGTTTGTATAGTGTATTATAATTATAATATATAATATAAATTATAATTATAATAACACTTATTTTCAAACTATAAAATATTTTATTACAGAGATAGTGCGAAAATCTACTTTAAAGTTCGACATCGATACTCAATTTCAATGTAAAAAATTTAATAATATTAATTATTTAATTACTTAAATTTTTATATTAAATTCGAATCGTTTATTAATTAATTTAGTTACAAAACACTCAGAACCAATGCTGAAGTAATTGGTCTAATTTTAAAGCTTTTAAATAAATTTTAAAATAAATATTTTTAACATTTTTTTAGAGACTAAAAAACGTGGCTAACCGATCTAAAGTTGACACGGTTTTGTCAAATATTCAAGTAATTATTGAATATAATATTATATTTATAATTATATTGATTAATTAATTTAATTAAAATATTATTCTAAATAGCTATCTGTGAATGAAACGATCGATGAAATTGGGAAAGCAGAACTCCACATACTCCATTGTATATGCTCAAACAAGCTAAAGGCAATTTAAAATTTAATATTAATATTTGTATATTATTATTTATTTATTAACTATTTATGAACTATTTTAGGAAAAGGAAATGTTTGAAATGAATTTTGTTACTTGTCAAATTCAAAAGTCGACCATTCCTCAACAATTTAAAATATTCAAAAATGATTACAACATAATTACAATAGACGTAGATTTTAAAATTATTAAAAGAATATTTATTATTAATATTATTATTAATATTATTATTAATATTATTATTAATATTATTATTAATATTATTATTAATTTATATTAATTTAATTAACATCTTAAACAATTTTATTTTTAGAATTTCCAAGGCCAATTTGCCATACTTTTGAAATATTACCTCACAAAAATCAATCTTCTAACAGCGTTATCTAATGGGGACAAAGATTTTCTGATAGGAAATCGAAAGGTAAATTTATAATATATTAGAGTTAATAATATAGTATTATTAGTATATTACTATAATTTACAAATTTGAAAATTTATATAGTTCAGTTTGATTATACATTCAGTTTGACACATTCGAATATGTAACATCTTTTTTAACTTTATAGTTTAAACTTTTATAAACCAAACGCTTATCAATTTTTCCTCATCGATTTTTTTGACACTCTGCTTATAATAAATTATTATATAAATATAATTATTAAATTTTTTATAGATAAATATTTTAAAAATTGTTCATGATCCTATACATGTTAATATTGCGTAATACTATAATATATAGCCTATATGTATGTGCACATGTGGGGCAAGAGAAATTGACAACTTTGAAATTTCTAAAAATTTCTTAATTTGAAATGTGACGTTTGTACAATTGTGTTTGTACAAGTGATAGATGTATGTTGAAATTGATAAACATGAATGTCTACATTTTGTTTATATGTTGATTTATAATATTTATGAATTTTATTTCTTTTTACGATACTTTATATTAGGTCTTTCTGAAGGATGATTTGATCACAAAATTGGAGAAGGTGCAGAATATGTGTTACGATTATTTAACTCGCAAAATTTCGAGGTCTTATGCAGTCATTAAGGTAAAATAAAATTACTTTAAAATTATATTAATTATTTATTACGTCAACTTTTGTTGAGGACATTTTATCATTTATTTCGTGAAATTTATACTTTTTATACAAACATTTTCAATTATAAACAGATTTTATCATTCATTTCGTGAAATTTACACTTTTTATTCAAACATTTTAAATTATACTTTTTTCCACGTTTCATTAAATTAATTTAAAATAATAAAAATCATAAATTCATGTCCCATATTTCAGACGCTTACACATTATAATATACAGTGTAGTATATACACTACATTATATTATAATATAATTATAATATAGTGTTAAATTTTACAAGATTGGGGTTTGATGGATTTGAATCATCTGATGGGCTTTAGGCTCTAGTTACGCGACTTAACTTTCGCCTAGACCTAATTATTTAGGTTAATTTAAAACTAAAATTTAGGATCGAAATAGACACAAAAACAACAAGCTAAACAAGAAATGCAGCGTACTCATGTCGTAAGATGTTTTAAAAATTATAATTACAATTAAAAAATAGCTATTTTTAAAACTGTTTCAATTTCAACTCTTTTAAATTTAGAAGTGATCATTATTTGGAAAATTTCGACCAACTTGGAAGTTCAGAAATGGGTAAAGCTCCAATAAAAAATGATTATACTAAGCATATTTCTGTTCGAGGGATAAACACATGGAGGAATAGCATCACCTCAAATTATAAATGTTATAATATCACATTAAATTAATTAATTTAAATTTTAAAACTAAAAAAAAATGTAGGTGATTTAACGAATATATCATTCAGTGAAATGGACAAAGTTAAAGGTTTTTTTAAAAAAATTAAATTTTTCTAAACCTAATTAAAAACGCAAAAATAATCATCTCGTAGGCTTTTATAAAATAAAAATTACGAGCATCCCCATGTATCAGTCTAACAGTCCTTTAGATCCGTGCAAATCGCAATTTCCAAATATTAGTGAATTAATAGAAAGCAAAAGATGCATCTACAAGTTTTGTAAACTCTTAGTCAGCAAGGTCAACTTAATATCATTAATATTATATTAATATTAAAAAATATAGATTGATTCACATAAAGAAAATAAAACGATTCTAAAAATTTTAAACCCTGATGTGATACAATCCATTCTAAAACGAATACTCATAAGTAGAATTAGATCCGAGTTGCTTAAATTAACCGAAGGAATACAGGTAAATAAATACATATTAAAAGTCGCTATTAAAAATTATAATTTTTATAAATATTATAGGACGACCAAGAGTTTAAAATGTCCTCCGATGATATTTTGCAACTTTCAATAAAAATACTACCCGAAGAAATGCATACTTTTATAGAAACTTATCCTTCTGTAGAATTTGAAGATGAGTCGTTAAAAATTGCTACAAAGTCGTTATTTTACAGAAAGTGTGTTAAATTTAAGAGGTCATCAAATATTCCAGTGTTTGTTAAAAAGTTTTCAAAAGCTGAAAACTCAATAAAGGTATTTATTAATTTTTTAATTTAATTTTAATTTTAATTTTAAAACTAATGTTAGCAATTATCTGGACATCGGCTCGTTCTGGAGCACTGTATTATTCCCCACTATTGCGAATATTGCAACAAAATTATTAATATTTATGAACGTATATTTGTGTGTTTAGGTATGATGTTTTTTCTAAAATAATTTTTTAACATCAAATAAAAAAAATTATAATATATTATTTATATATATTTATATCAGTATGTCAATATGTGATTCACAAAAAATGTGTAAACAAAAACAATCGCAAATGCACCGGCGTAGAAACCAAATATGTATCTTTTTTAAAAAATAATTAATTATATGTTATTATATTTTTTTAATTAGCAAGTCGTTGATCTTATAAATACATCAATTCACAAACTCATGATAAATGACACAATACCCGATATAATTGAAAAAATTCTCATATGCATTGAAGACAATTATTTAGAAACGGAGCAGCTTTATAGAAGCAGCGGTTCCAAAAGCTGCTGCGATCAATTTATTGCGACAATAAATAAATGCGTCGATGGTAATTTTTAAATTTAAATTTTTTAAAATTTATTTAAATTAAAAAATTTAGAAATCACCACCAAATACGTCAATCTCGACGATTTTGAAGTTCATGTCCTCTGCTATGGTATAAAGTATTTTTTAAAACAACTCCCAGAACCGTTAATCAGTAAAGAATTTCTGCCTATATTAATGGAAGCATCAACGTCCGAGGAAATTTTCGAACGGTATGAGCTGTTTAGCAATATAATTTGTCGAATGCCTAAAGAAAATGTTATTCTCATTGACAGAATTATCAACCATTTGGCGCTGTACTAATAATTATTTTTTTTAAATTATTCATTTTTTATTTTATAGGGTCGCCAGGAAAAGTGACGCAAACAAAATGACACCACTTAATTTGGCCATTATTTTTGCTCCAAATTTGATTCGAACAGATTTTATGCACAAATCCATCAAATCAAATCCCATTACAGACCATATAAAGTAATTAACGTTTTAAAAAAAGAGCATTTTTTAAAAATTATTTTTACATGTTATGTACAAAAATATTAACATTTTTGTATATAAATGTTTTAGAAAATATTTAAATTTAAAAACCAATTTTAGAATTATTGAAACAATGATAACTGCTACAATTTTCATTGTCGATGCACTAAATGAAACTTGATGGAATTTTCCGACAGTTAAAGTTTCAACTTGAAACATGTTATGTTGTTAAATATTTTATAAACTTTAAGACTTGGTATTTTTTAAGTTGTTACAATTAAAGTTAATAATTATTAAAGACCCAGCGACTTAATTAGCATATCGTGTTGCTTCTTGTAGTTTACTGGTTTCACAGATAAAATTGTCGTGTTGCGCCGCATTTGGTCCTATAATTATAGTTTTTCAATTATTATTTTTTTAAATGTAATAATTATTGTTAAAATTTTACGTTGTAACAATCGACGACAGACTTTAGCTTAAACTCGTATTGTTTATACAGTGCATTTTCGAAAGCATCGTAGTATTCTAAATTTTCTTCCATTTCGGACGTGTATTTTTCCGCCAAAGTAACAGCCTTCATTCCCATAATATATTCAGAAGGATCGTTGAAACTCTTTACCCAATGACTAGCAGTGTGATCTACGATGCACACATTTAATAGATAGCTGTAATTAAAATCACTTGATGTATAATTGCACTTTTCGCATCTATAAGTCCCTTCCAGAGTTTCTGTGACTTTTTTGTTGCAATTTGAGGAATCGCACGACTATATTAAAAAATTTAAAATGTTTTTAAATTATCAAATTATAATTATAATTTAAATACTTTATAATATGCCCTTTCTTTTTTAATCATTGATACGGTCCCAATCAGATCAAAGTAATTAACTTTATTAACATCTTCCGAACACGTAGATAGATAAGAAAAGTCCCTAAACACGGATGAGAGATCCTGAGAATTGTGAATAAATTTTGTAGCGTCAGCTTTCAAATCGTACCAGCCTTTCAATTCTTGGGCTTGTGGCATGTTTAAATTGATGAATAATTGCGACATACTTGAAAGGGAAACTGACACTCCTAATTATAAATTTATAATAATAATAATTTATTTTTTAATTCGAAAAATTCCAACCTTTATAATGCGACACTTTTGCGAATTTTATAACAAACACTGGGTGTCCGAGAAAATGGTCATTTAATGCCTGAAATTCATATTTAAAAAATTTTAATATTAATTTAAAAATATTAAAACTTAAATTACGTTGTCCTTCCATAAAGTACAACAGATGAGAATATTGGACTGATCTACTAAATTAACGTCCCTTTTTCGAATCACGGTGCCATTAGCTAAAGTTATATCGACTTCATCTTCGATAGAATGGACAACTCCGAGAATATCTTGGAAAAATAATATAAAAATGATTTTAAAAAACAAAATTAATTACCCGTCAAAATATTATCATTGAAAAAATATAAAAAAATAAAAAAATTTACCAACATACTCTTTCTTTGTATTATTTAGCGTCTTAAATTTCACAAAATTGTATTCAATTTCCGGAGGTATAAACTCGTCATTTTTGCAAACAATCATCTGAGATGAAGGATTTAGGAAAATGTCGTAGTCATTCTTCAGAGGAGAGTATTTCTTATTGGCAGGCTGAATTGTCGCTTTTGAAACAAAATAAACCTGAAAACAAAATTAAAAAAAAATTTTTAAATTAGTATTTCAATCTAGTCATAAGATAAATTATCTTATAATATTATTCACCTCGTTTATTTCAATCTGGTGGTAAAATGCATCCACAACTTCATTAAAACACGTACATCTAATTTCGCACGATTTGTCCATTATACAAAACGAAAACACTTTTCCACTACCCCTGGAATTTGTAAAAGTCACCACGTTTGATTTCTGAAAAACTCGCCCGCATATTTTCCATCTTGACCATAAAAGTGTTAATATTTTTTAAAATAAATTACCTGTTTTGAAAAGGGCTAACGGCACTGATTGGGAAAAGTTTCGTCGTTGTGAAATTTTCAAATTCATGGCACATTTGATCTACATCTAAGAAGAAATAATAGTGTTCAATTTGAACTTGAAACAAAAATTATTATTAATGTTATTAAATTTTATTGATGAATATTTTTTAATTAAGTACCCTCGACGTTTTCTTCTGTTGCTTGCGTAGAGTTGAATTCCAGTCGAGGTTTTTTCGCTATCGGTCCTTGAACTTTTGGAATGTAAAGCCTCGTTATGGATAAAATTTTAGGTGAGCCAATTACACCTCCAGTTGATTCGGCAGAGTGAATAACGGTGAATTTATTGATGTAAATTACAAATCTTAAAAAATAATAATAAATATGTATATTTATAAATTTATGTATTATTTTTAATAATGTCGTAAATTTAACATGGAATCTAGAGTTTTCAAAATATAATCGTCTATTCGTATCACAGAATGAATTTCTACAGTGTCTAGTCCAAGTTTGGGGAAATTAGTATTCATAACTTGACAGTCTCGATATATTTTTTTTTAAATTATACAATTTTAAATATTATTTACAGTCACATTTGTACTTTCCGTCCGATATAACCAACCTGAGTCTTCTAACGCCAGTCTTTTTTGAAACCATGATCCTTTTGTTCATAATTTGGACAACTGGTGCAACTTGAAGTCGACATCCGTTCACCAATTTCTATAATTATCATTTTTTATTTTACAATTAATTTAAAAATTTAAAATCACGTCTATCGATCCTTCACTCAGGTTAAATTGGCAATCTATTGTCATAAAAGTTTTTAAATGGTTAATTAACAATATAATTTTTGAAAAAATGCATAAATTGCAAAACGATCATTCTATAATATTTATAAATCATGTATTGTTTGAAACGAGCGATAAGGAAAATTATCATTATGAAAAATGTTAGCGAGGCGCGAAAACAGTCAGCTTTTAGCAGGAAACTCATTAGTAACTTTACTATTAATATATAATACAGTGTGTTTTAAAACTTGGCAACATGATGAAATTTGCGCATTTGGGCCAATTTATCGGATAACCAGGTAGTTAATAATTATCGCTCATTTTTTTTATTTGTAAATTAATATTGTTGTATTTTGATATTCAAAGGAAAATTTTTCAATCGTCAAAAGTTTTGACTCAAAACGGTAATAATTAATTGATTTTATTATTTAAATTTATTTACTTTTTTACTTTATTTTTTGCATTCTTTTTAAAACTAATGTTTTCCTTCACTTTTTTGCGTAATTCTTCTGCCAATGGATTCTTGAAATTCTTGATCCAAGTTTCTCTTGCCTTACTGAGTGCATGTAAATCATTCCTATTCAATTCCTTCCACTCTTCGATAAAATTACCAGCTTGGAATTCACATTTCGAACAATTCCATTCATTTTTTATCCTTTTTACCAGAATGATGGAAATGTTTGTTTTACAGTCTTTTGTGACGTTCAAGGAGTTGGACCAAATTTCACATTTTTGAAATAAAAAATTATCTTCTGAACGATATCGTTCTTTACAAATTTCGGCAAAAGTAACCACTTTTTCAAATATATTTTCATCACAAGTGTGAAAAAGTATGACGTTTATGGATTCATCTGAAAATAGTTTTAAACACGGTTCTAGAGTGGTTCTGATACATGAAGATTTTTTAACTTTGACGAATATTGTATTTTCTGAAGAGAGGTTCATTTTTTTGAAAATTTCATCTCGTTTAAACATGTTTAAAGTTTCATTCAAAATATTCACTTTTTCGGGTAAAGTCGTGGAAGAGGTGTCGGGTGTAGTCATTTTACAGTCAACTTTCAACAAAAATTAATTTTTTAAAGTTAATTTGAATACATCTTTATTTTTTGATTCACTTTTTTTTAATTGAAATGTATAATAATTAATTTATATATGTCAATTAACATTAAATTTTGTTTTAGTTTAAAAAATTGTGCCCTTTGCAACTTTACAAGCCACAAACCAACGAAACGAAATCATGATCCATATATTTTACAAAAGTATATTTATTCTAAGTTTTAACGTTAATTATAAATTTCAGTATCATAATGAGAGTCTAATTGAGAATAACAAACGCTAGCAACTGATTCAGATGTATCCATTTTATATGAATATATGAAAATACATTTTAAAATGTGCAAAAGTAGGGTAGAATAATTATTTCTCAATATCTTTAAAATTAAAAGATTCAAGATTAACCATTTCATCTATATATTGGGTAATTTTTTAAAATTTATTTTCCCGATTTTGAACATTTGTCACAATAAACTGACATTAAAATTAAGTCTTAAGAACGTTAAATTCCAAAGAAACTAAATATTTATAAATTATAATCCTGTTGCATAACAAAGTTTACATTAATTTGGACAAGACTACATAAATTATACGAATTATTAGAAACTACAATTTGTTGTAAATATATTTACCAGTTGGTCTGTTATTTCCATTTAATATTTACTTTTAAAATTTCTTATACCTTTTAATTATCTCTAAAAGATATTTTATCAATTAAGTTTCAAATTTTATCATTATTTAATGTAATTATTTTTAAAAAATATTTTATTAATTTCAATCAATTGATGCTTTCAGAGCATAACTTTGTATTTATTTTTTTAAATTTTAAATTTAAAATTTGAATTTATCAATTTCATTTAGCATGTATGATGATCATCAAAAATCTTTAAAAATGCACCACGATTCTGCCAAAAAACATTTGGAGGGCGAGTTTAAGGATTTGATCACAAACCCTCTTGAAGGAGCAGTTATTGACCTCAAAGATAATAATATTTTTGAATGGCACGTTGGTATTTTTGGTCCTTTAGAAACGCTCTACGAAGGAGGTTATTTTAAGGTTTTTAAATAATACATTATTTTTGAACATTTGAACATTTGAATTTATTTTATTTTATTTTCAAATTAGGCCACTATGACGTTTGCGAAAGATTACCCCTATAGCCCACCCAAACTTAAATTTGTAAATAATATCTTCCACCCAAATATATACACGGTATTTTTTTAATAGTTATACATTTTTTATATTTTTTTGTACTCACTTTTACAGACGGGCGATGTTTGTATTTCTATCCTCCATTCACCTATATTTGACCCACGAAGCGGGGAAAGAGACACGGAAATTTGGACACCCGTTCAGAGCGTTAGATCTGTAATCGTTAGTATTATATCTCTACTCGACTCCCCAAATATTGAATCACCTGCTAATGTTGATGCGTCCAATTTATATAAGCGTTGGATCGATAAAAAAGATAGCGCATACAACCTTGCAATTAGAAAATGCGTACAAGAGAGCTTAACTTTGGCAAAACGTAATTATGATAATTATTTTTTAGAAACGTTTAATTTAATTTAAGATGATGGAGTTAAAATTCCCACAACTCTAGCAGAGTACTTTCCCAAAAAACCTATTGAAGACGACACTTTACAAGCATCATGTGACGTTTTTTACGATTTCGACATGGATGATGAAAATGTAGATTATAAATATGTGGAAGATTGCGACGTAAAAATTACACAAGAGCCCGACGACTCTGGCACGGAAATGAACTAGTCTGAATTTCTAGTCTTGAATTATGACTTATCAATCTGCCATGCAGGCATGTTAATCAACCCTGTTTAATAAAATGAATGCGTAGTTTTTTTTCATAAAATTAATTTTCAAAACACTCTAGCTACATAAGATCTAAACAAGCTAGTTTAAATTTTAAACCAAAAAAGTTTATAAAAAGTAAACCCACATGCTACTGCATACCAATTTATTATAAATTTAATATAATTGTATAAATTTTTATGACAACTTGTGTTTATAAATAATCAATTTTTTATTTACTTACTAACCAGCGCTGTGAATAGTTTTTATATGGAACAAACTCATTTATACAGGTGCTCGTAACCTTAATATTCCTTATCATGTTTTTCTATTGCTCCAATTAAAATTGTTACATTTAATGGTAAATTTTAAGCTAATTTATGTGTCAACTGATGACATTTTTTCATTGCACTAGGAATAATTAGATTCAACTACACTAATATGAACGGTCAAGATTCAAGTGTTAAGAGAATTCAGAACGATTTATGTGAATTGGTAAAAAGTCCTCTTGAAGGTTTTTATATCGACACATCGCCACTTGATATTCGCAGGATAAGTTTTGGTATATTTGGGGCTCCAGATACTTACTACATGGGAGGATATTTTAGAGTAAATTTATTATAAAATTTAAAATAAATGGCATTAAATTTTATTAAATGTAATTCTAACTTTTTTATTTAGGGCAAGATAATATATCCGCCAAACTACCCCAATCACGCTCCAAAAGTAACCTTTTCCGATTCAGTGTATCATCCAAACATTTATCAGGTATTTTTAAAAAATTTTACTTTAATTTACTTGATTAGACTGGAGACGTTTGCATTTCCGTCCTTCATAATAGTGGCTATGTCGACCTCAACCCTGAAACAGACGAAGAAAAATGGAATCAAGTGTACACTACAAAAACCATCTTTGTTGCCATAATATCTATGCTAAGCGAACCAAATATCAATTCACCTGCCAATGTGGACGCCAGTAAAGATTATAGTAAAAACATTGAAAATTTCAAGGAAAAAATTAAGTATTTTAATGAATTAATAATAAATAATTATATTAACTTTAATTTTTTTATAGTGAAAATATAGTAGGATCAGAAAGTAGAGCTAAAGGTAAATATTATTTTATTTACAAAATAAATAAATATTTAGATGATGGATTCACAATAGTTCCAAAAACAATAAAAGAATACAATAATATCCACAGTTACGTTATAAGAGACTTGGAAGATATTCAAACTTCCGAAGAAACGTGGTTGGGGTACAATACAGATGATTTTAAAGATACTTATGTTGAAGATGAATAAATTACAGAAAAAATTAAAATTATTATTGAAAAGTAATTGCATAATTATTATATCTATATAAATTTATAAAAAATTAACAAACGTTTTAATTGTGATTTTCCGACTCACATTTTAAAATATTTACATACTCCATGGCTTCTAAACATCCCGTAAGTTTCATTAAATGATATGTCGCTCGAAAGGGAAGAATGGCATTGATCCAAATGAGTAGATAGCCAATTTTAGGTAAAATGACTTCATCCTTTTCAAGTTGTATAGCTTTTATAATTTCTTTAGCGACATTTTCTTTTTTCAAGATGGGGAAAATTAAGTCGTATCCGGCTCTAAAATTTAAAAAAATTATAAAATAAAATAATTTTGAAGAAATGTGTTTTTTTAATTAATTTTTTTGAATTACTTGAGTTTGTAACCCTTGAAAAGTCGAGTATTTACTGTAAAGGGGCAGATTGTAGTCAATTTTATATTTGTGCTATATAGTTCAATTCTTAAAGTGTCCATAATGGCTCTTGTGGCGAATTTGGAAGCCTAGATTATTTCGTTAACATATTATTAATAAGTTCATTTTAAAAACACAATAATCGGCAGAAAATGGCGTCGTCAAATGTCCAGCAATGCTGCAAACGGATACGAGATGTCCAGAATTTCTCGTCAACATACCCCCGAGAAAATTTTGAAATATCTAGTTTATTTAATATTTTATATATAAAATTTAAATTAATTTTAAGTAAGTACTGTATAATTGGATAAGACGTTGACTTTAAACAGCTTTTCAACATTGGCCAATTTAGATTCTATGAATAATTTGTGATTCGTGATTCCAACATTATTTATAATAATATCCATATCTGTGAATTTTTTATTTAACTAAGGAAAAAAATATAATTTTTTAAAAAATGTAACAACTTCTTCCAACACATCTAGCAGGTTATCAGTTGAGGATATATCGCATTCGAAGCAAAAAACTTTGCAATTTGTGCCCAGAGAATCTATGAATGATTTTAAATCGTCCAACTTTTCAGAATCTATATCCAATAGAATCAATGTGCTGTCAAATTGAGCCAATTGTATTGCTATTTCCCTCCCTATACCTTGAGCTAAAATGTTAAAAAATTTTTTATCATAAAGATTTAAAAAAATTAAAAATTAATTAAAAGACTTACCTGCTCCAGTAATTAGAATTTTGAATCCATGCAAACTTTTACATTTATAAATTGAAGGGAAAAGTGTCATCAAGATGGAATCTATCGAATGATAAGCCATAGCACAAAGCGAGTAAACAACATCCACGATTGCACAAACTAAATTTAAATTATTTTTTAAAATATTTTACTAAAATTCGAGGTAAGTAAAAGTTAATAAGTAGCATCAGAATTTGTATTCATGTTTTACTAATTTTTTTGTTTATTGCTCCAATCAAGTCACAATTTTGTACAAGTTTTATTTTGATAAATGGAACGTATTTTTAATATTTTGACTTAAAAAGTTAGTTTTTTTAGATAAATTATCATAATTATTTCCTAATTTGAAAAATTTACAAGATAAAAAAATATTTTAAAAATGTAAAAATGTATCGTTTTGACTTGGAAATTCAAAGTTGGAATAACCAAAATGTTGTCAACATTTAAGATGTTTACCAAAAATAATTACAAACGGAAAGGAATATTTCAAACATTTTTGTTTCAGAAAATCTCTGGCATTTTTCTCTTGTTGAATCCATCAACAATTTCCTAGATGAAATTTTGTATAAAATTATTAAATTTTAATTTTAGTAAACAATAAATTATGGTAACAATGCCACCGAGGTTAAATGTCAAATTTCAGTGGAACTTTATTTTCCGCTATTTTTTAAAATTTGCACCCGATTGTTCATCAATTTGTTATTTTCGATAAAATTTTGACACTAATAAAGAATGAAGATTGTAATTTTAATATTTTTACACCAAGTTCACTATATTTCGCCAACGGCGTACACTCGGGGCTTTGGATTTCTTTCAAATTTGGTATATTGGTAGAACATGTACGAATTAATATATTTTGAAAATATTAATGAAAAAAGTGATCTGGTTAATAAATTAAAGCATTCCAAAGCAGGGGGTCCGAAAAATTGATAATTGATTGCGGTATAATCAATTAATTGCAATTTTTCAAAATTTAACTTTTTTGGGTAAAAACTATGATAATCTTTAAATTTAAAAGTATAATATAATAATCAATTTAAACTTTCATTTATTGTTCAAAAACGCTTAGTGACAAAATTTTTCAAAAAATCATCGGAAAAGTTGGATTTGTGGGCGATTTTGGACGCACGAAACTTTAAAAAATATTATATCATAATTAATGAATATATAACATATCTAATATATAAAATTCTAGGCCTATTTTTGTCTGTGTTTGTGTGTGACCAATTTTCTCAAAAACTAATAATCGTTCATTTTTAAAATTAACACATTCATAACTCAGTTTTTTCCGGCGCGTGTTTTAGTCTTGGTCTCGTTATTTCAATCGAATTCCTTCCTGCTTTTTTCAATTTAATCCGTATATTTACATTTGTGATTTTGTTTTATTTATGTCTAGAATTTTTATTTTGGTTTCACAAATTCACAAATGTAAATATACCGATTAATTTGTAAAAAGCAGGAAGGAATTCGATTCAAATAATGAGACCAACTTATTTGCATTTCCTTAGATTTATTGTGAATAGCTATCTATTTTTACGTTCTCAAAATTAGTGTCTCCTCTCTTCTTCTCCTCTCTTCTTCTCATCTCTTCTTCTCTATTTTTCTTCTCTCTTCTTCTTCTCCTCTGCTTAAAATAGTGCAAATTTAAATACAGGTACAACATAGATGACGAACAAAGAGTTAAAATCTGTAAAAATTATCAGCAGAGCTCTGAAGAAATCCAAAAAGCATACATTGGTAAATTAACAGTAAAGGAAGAATGTTCTAATGTCACCAGTGCACTGCAGTTGGAGTAAGAGAAAACATTATTTTAAATATTATCTAGAATTTAATAATACCACTCACCGTGTGTGCAAAATTATGTTTTTAACAATACATTAAACACATAATATATATTATAGTGAACTTGATGTTTCATTAAACTTTATAATTATAATATAACTTTAAAGCAAAGCCTCAAGGTAAAAAACTGCTTCTGTTATATAGTTTCAATTTCCAACCTCAATCTCATGATTGACTGCCCTGCGTCTTTGGAATCATTTTTGTATTTCCATCCTCATTCAAACAACATTAAGTAATTTTTTAAATTGTTTTTAAAATGTTTTTTACTGTATCAAGTTATTTATACAATTATAACAATTTACTAAAATTTAATTTAAAATTCCTAGTTTTTTTAAAAAATTAAAAAATGTATTATAAGTTCTAATTTATAACAAATATATATATTTTTCAGTGTTTATTTATTTTTAGATCGAGTTTCAATCCGCAACAAGTGACTCCACAGAGTAATGAAGAAGACTACATTTATGCGAAACCACGATTAATTATTCCTGAATTTACGTTTGAAAGTACCGGCTCTATTGATTGTATTTTCATTTCAAACTATAGGAATGTATTGGGGTTGCCTTATTTTTTAGAAGCATATCCGAATTTCCAGGGGCGCATTTATTGTACCACTCCTACAATGCAGTTTGCGAGGCAATATATGGAAGAATTGGTCATGTTGATGAATGATGTTCAACAGGATTCTGATTTGTGGAAAAGTAAAAAAAGGTAAAATTAATTATTAATTTATTTAGTAGTGATAATTATTATTGATAAAAAAATAGTTTTCAATCTACCGTTTTTAAAAATGTGAGCAAATATCAAGTAAAGGATATTTTCACCATTGAAGCGGTGCAAAATTGTATAGAACGTATGGAAATTGTCAATTTTAGAGAAATTAAGGTTAACTAATAATTTATAAAATTTGTATTTTAAAATTATATTTTAAAAATAGAAACTTGATAACGGCGTGAATTTAACCCCAACGAGCGCTGGGTACGTTATTGGTTCGACAAATTGGGTTCTAGAAAGTCCATTGGAAAAGGTGGCTGTTTTGAGTACGTCATCGTTCTTAACTACACATATTATGGTTTAAATTTCAAATTTCAAAAAATTATTATTATTACTGTGTGACAACATTTTAATTCAAAAATGTTTGTAAATTAACTTTTTATGTTTTTAAATTTTTTATATTTCAGGTCCACTTGAAGCTAGAATTATATTATTAATATTTATTGTTGACAGTGGATTTTGAAACCAGAAATCTCTAAAAAAAATTTTATTTTTATTTTTATTTTTATTTTTTATTTAATTACATTGTTAGAAAATGTCTGCTGAGTTCTTTTCCGATTGTGATGTCATGATTTTTTCGTCGATGAAATTGTCTAAATGTGAGCCAAATAGTAATCTAATAAGTTTAACAGAAAAGGCAGGTAATTGTGTATATTTTGCTTGTTTTATAATTTTTGTAAATATTTAATGTTTTCCTAGTTTCAACTGTAAAAAATGGTGGAAATGTAATTTTCCCCGTGTTTACTTCTGGGATTATTAATGACTTGGTTGAGTACATTTCCAAAAGGTTTCATTCATTGGGGTTAGAAAATGTTCCATTTTACGCCATTGGCTCGCATATGAAGCAGGCATTTGCTCATGCGAATATTTATTCCGAGTGGTAAAAATATATTTTTAAAATATTGAAAATGTTCAAATTAATTTGATAGGCTGGTCGATTCTAAATGCAGTAAAGCTTATGTCCCAGAAAATCCACTCGAGCAAGTTGATGTATTTTTTTACTTTATATTATAATAATTATTTTTCAAATTTATTTCTAGATGATGAAATCGGGAAAGTTGAAAATTTTCGAATCGGTTTACGGAGATTTTGGAAAATGTATAAAGAAATCATGTGTTATATTTGTCGGACATCCCTCTTTAAGATTGGGAGATGTAGTGGAATTGATGGAGCTTTTTGGAGCTTGTGAAAAAAACGTTTTAATTAATTCAGGTCTTTAAATTTTTTATACTTGAAATTGTTTTATTTACATTTTAATTAATTTAATTTAATTTTTTTAAAGAAATTGACTTTAAATTCGAACATTTGATCAAACCTTTTGTACATGATTTGAAAATGGAAATTATTGACAAACCGATGGATATTAGAATGACGGATGAAGACATTTTCAAGACTATTGTGAATTATGAACCAAAGCATGTCATTATGCGACCAAAAATTTTCAATAGTTTGAAAAATCGACTAGTGACGGTCAATTTTTTTATTTTTTAAAATTTAATAAATGTAGTAAATTCTACTGTAAAATTATTTTTTTTGTAATTTTTAAATTTTATTTAATATTTAGCAACAAATATCCAATCTTAAGGACCTCAGTGTCGTTGAAATTATTCCCAAAAGGAACAAAGTGAATGTACAATTAGAAAGATCAATTTTGGACGGTATAGGAGATTCAAAATTACTGAAAAAAGACGAATCCTTTATTATAAGTGGGAAATTCGTGTTAGATGACAACTTGTTGGTTTTTAAGGTACTTTTAATTTATTTTTCACTTG
This sequence comes from Coelogynopora nodosa, assembly GCA_034780555.1. Taxonomy (NCBI): domain Eukaryota; kingdom Metazoa; phylum Platyhelminthes; order Proseriata; family Coelogynoporidae; genus Coelogynopora; species Coelogynopora nodosa. Next base: position 2,017 of record JAUZND010065437.1, on the reverse strand, counting down.
GTCGTAGGATTTATATCGAATAAAAATTATTTTATTTCCCAGAATAAAAATGAAAAGGACTCTGCTTGTAACGATTTAGAATGCTCAAAGTTTGTCAATTTTTCCAATAACGTGACGGAGCATTGTAAAAAGATTTTGAATAATGTGAGTTAAATTTTTATTTAAAATTTAAATCAATCGTTTTTTAGGAAAATGTGATATATGATGTAAAAAAATCAAACATATATAAAGTGGATTTGATTACGGTAATTTCTATTTATTTTTTTAAAATTAACAATTTACAAATACTGGCATAATATAATAATTATTAATTATAATAAAATGAATAATTTAATTTTAAAATACAAACGTTGCGATTAATTAAACTTCACTTTCAAAAATATCTTCTTTAAAGAAAGCTTTGTCAATGCTAAGAATTAGAATTTGTAGTTTCATTTTCATGTTATTTTTCCAAAAAATGTTGTACAATTTTTTAACTTGTTGCAAATAATTTGAAATTTCCTGTTCAATACAAGTTTAAATTAAAATATAATTGAAACCAATTTATAAACCAGTTTTCAAAATTATATTTTCATTTGAATTACATTCCATTCTTTGAAGGTTTTAAAACTTTTAATTTAAACACTTACAACTTACATTCTACAATCAACTGCCAAGCATGTCAATCTCGGAAAAGAAGGATAACAATCTTGCAAAATTGCCCCCATCTATAATAAGTGATTATAATTATATACCAGCAGCCGTTTCCCAACCACTTCAAATTCCATACACTGCATACAGTGTACCTTTAAAGGCTTTGAACCAGCCTGATACATTTATAGAAAGCATCAATTGCTACCAAATGCATTTACAAAACGCTCTCAACAATTTTTATTTTGAGCAAATGGAGACTATTAAACACATATTTACAGCCAATGGAATTTTTCGAGGTTTTTCAATGCCCAACAAGTTTAATCTGCCCTCTAATGGTATTTTGAACAATAATGCAAATGTTGCAGTCAAACCTTTTGGTGAAAGATGCGTTTATAGTGCCAATAATTTTTCTGTACCATGCACACCCAACTTTAACATTCCCAACACTGTTGTAAAACAGGAATTTGTGCATGAAGAAAGGAAAATGTATGAAAGAAAACCTCGAAAAGGTAGAACTGTTTTTTCACCTTATGCTCTTAGTGTATTGGAACAAAACTTTGAAAAATCCATGTTTATTCCAGCAAGTGAGAGGCACCGATTGGCCAAACTTTTGGGTCTTACAGCAGATAGTATTAAAGTGTGGTATCAGAATCGTAAATCCAAGATGAAAGGCACTCGATGATTGCTATTGGATAACGAAATGTGAAATTAGAAAAAAATGTTGATGTGACAAAAGTATTATTAAACTTTTTTTTCAAAATTGTTCATTTGTTAACTTATCAATTATAATTATAATCGTTATAATAATTAGGGCTGACAAAATTTTAATTAAAAAAGCGTAGAATAATTTAACTTTTTATGTTGGTTAGTTAGTAATTTTCGTAAATTTTATTAGAATTTTATTTTTTAATTTATGTAAATAATTATTAAATTTTTAGGATTTTTTCAAAGTAAAAATCAGACCTTATCAAGTAATATTTGACACAAAGACTCTCAATTTTGACATGCGAATAATGCACAATATTTTGCTAAAAGTGAAAGAGTTGATTCAACTTGTACATTAAAATTTAAAAATTAGTTTTCTTCGTATTGGAAAAGTGTCTCATATTAAAATGTTAGCATGATCAGAGACGTGAATCGTTACATTTTATCCGTTATCGTTACATTATAAATTTTTAATCGTTTCGTTATAGATTTATTTATTAAACCGAAAAAATAAAATAATTTAAAAATACTTAAAATTATTTATTATAATATACTATCATTATATATAACTCGAATCCCATGTTTGACATCAACGGTGAGGAGTAATATCCTGCTCGAGAGAATATTCTCTCGACTGGGGCACTAGATGCTGGGCTAAAATTCACTATTTTATAGAAAT
>JAUZND010065426.1:0-17647 GCA_034780555.1 Coelogynopora nodosa | reverse complement strand
GACACACTGTGTTGATAACACACTGTTAGCCACATGACACACTGTGTTGATACCACACTGTTTGCCACATGACACACTGTGTTGATACCACACTGTTAGCCACATGACACACTGTGTTGATGCCACACTGTGCACACTGTGTTGATACCACACTGTTAGCCACATGACACACTGTGTTGATAACATTTAAGTTTGGCCAAACAATATTAACGAAAATGGCCTAAAACACATTACAACGACCATGTTGATAAATTTAAGTTTAGCCACATGGTATTAATGAAAACGGTCTAAACCATATTATGGTAGAATTTGTTATAATTTTAATAAATTCGACCAAAAGAAAATTTATGTTATAATGGGCCATCCACATAGTACGGATGCAGTGAGACAGTTCAAGCAAAAAGCGTACATGTGCATATAAATTGGAACAGTGGCTTGAATGAGAGGTGTATGTACGCAGAAAAAATGTTAGTGTTGTATTCTGCTATGATAGGTTTTACTGTATACTAATATGATATTTAAAAGAGGATTTAGCCCGCTAACATCAAATAGTAAGAGAAAAAGGATGCAGAATTTTTCTAAAAATTGCAAGATATATTTCGTTCTAGATTGAGCTTTGTCAGTTGCTATACCTAATGTACAATAACGATTTACTCAGGTCGAATACAATATACTATATAGCTAAACGAATGTACCTATAATTAGTGAGAACACTTACAATATAATGTAATATATAAGTTGTAGGAGGAGGGGGGGGGGGTAGACAAAAGCATATGTGTGTATAAGGGGGAGGGGTCAACAAATCATTGATTTATGCGTACATACTATGTGGATGGCCCCTAATTACACGGGCATAGTTTTAATACTATAAATCATGTATTACTATTTAATTATTTTTTAAATACGGTTTCCAGTCCAAGATTCTTATTGCAAAAAAAGTAACAAGTATAAACACTATTATGACGAATATTACTATCTGGGAAGGGAAAGAAACAACTTCAAAATCATATACTTTGTGATGCAGAATTTTTTCCAGGACAAAAACAGGTCTGCAATGAGAGGGCTTGCATTTCCTCACATGACAAGAACAGGTCTGCAATGAGAGGGCTTGCATTTCCTCACATGTGAATTCCCTTAATTGGTTTGAAGTTAAAAGGACCAAATTTAACAATAGCGTTGAAAAGAATAAACTCAACAGCAATACAGAGATCAGCTTTATTATGTATATAAAAAATAGTATTAAAAATAGTAATGCGTGGTTAATTATAGAGTTATTTTTTTATTCTAATGATAATCTATTTATTCAGAAGAAAATGTCTTTAAGTCATTTATATGTAATTGGTGTACTATTTTATCTAAATAATTTATTGATAATATATCTCAATAATTAAAAATAATATGGAATAATTATTACAAAAATGACATGTTATTTTACATATATCTCATTTACACAGTTACTATACGTCACGTTGACTGTCTCTGTTGTCCTCAACAGACCACAATGACGTCAGAGGAGGTGCTAGCCGAGGTCTCCCTGTTCACCCAGTGTGCCGGGTCTGCGAGTTGGCTCGTAGGAGGGCACCAAGTTCTGGTCAGCGTACATGGACCCAGTCCAGTCAAGATGCACCGTGAGTTGGCAGACAAGGCGACTCTTGTGGTTGAGGTGCGCCCAGCTGTGGGTGCTGCGGGTACTGGGGAGGCGTTGGCGGCCCGATCTCTTACCGGACTCCTGGAGAGTGTCATCAGACTGGAGGACCATCCGCGTACCCAGGTTCGTGTAGGACTTTGCTGCATTAGCGATTTTCATGGTGTGTGCCATGCCATCCAAATTGAGTACTGTTTCGTCATCCAAATTTAGGACTGTTTCGTCATCCAAATTTAGAACTGTTTCGTCATCCAAATTTAGAACTGTTTCGTCATCCAAATTTAAAACTGTTTCGTCATCCAAATTTAAAACTGTTTCGTTATCCAAATTTAAAACTGTTTCGTCATCCAAATTTAGAACTGTTTCGTCATCCAAATTTAAAACTGTTTCGTCATCCAAATTTAGAACTGTTTCGTGGGGGGATCAAATTGACCCACTGGTGTTCTATCGTTTACAACTCAAAATCTAATAAGGCTATCGTTCTGAAATGTTCACTACCTGTCTAGTTCTTAATGCATCTTCGATTCAATATATTTTTATAGAATACACATGAGAATTTGTTTAAATTAAAGTTTTGTGGTAATATTATTTTTCTTATTTGTGTGTCTTAAGTATTATATATATTGTCCTAAATAGAACCGGACGATTTGTTTAGATTTATGGGTATCCGATTTAGGCAGAGTAGACTGTATTAGAAACATATAGTTGTTAAAAAAATGTTAAGTTTCACTGTGAATGAATATTACTTTGAGCAATTTTACTGTGAGCAATTTTCCTTTTAGGAATAACCCAAACATTGACATATCGACTTTTCTTCACAAAACATGTAAACGGAACACGCAATAGATCTATAGTTGAAGCGTCAGTTTATAGTATACATTTATAATCAAATAAATTCAGACGTTAAAAGTTAATGTTCGGTTAACTGCACTATCAACGAATCGTTACGTCACGTGACTGTCCCCTATCCCCACAGATTCTGGTCCAGGTACAGATGGTATCCCGTGGAAACCCATCCTCTCATGCCGCCACTCTCTGTGCGGCAGTCAACGCCATGTCGCTGGCCCTCCTGGACGCCCAGCTCCCAATGCACTGTGTTCCAGTGGCCCACACAGCCTGCTCTGACAGGGTCGTCATAGTAACCAGCGGAACAGACAGTCGGAAGGTGCTGGCGGTGCATCATATGGCGTCCTCTATCGGCGGCGGGGATCTATTGACGGGGGAAGAGTTGATGATCGGGCTTGAGGCACCCGCCAACCTAGAGGGACTACTGGAGGTGTTCAAACGAACTCTAGTCGACAAGTTTCTCATGACAGTGTAGAATTGGAAAGTTTTTATTTACTTGCTACTTGTAAATAGTCAGTAGTATGTTGATAGTTGTCATGATATTTATAGTAAAAGTGTAAATACAACTCTAAATGTAATATACAACAATATTTCCAATTTGCATTGTTGTTCTCACTATATGATATTTATCTCAGAATACACTAATTTTACATTGGCGATTATGTTAAATGTGACGTTTCGTATTGAACACACGCCACGTAATGTATCATTTTCAAAATTATAGACGGACAACCATATTACAATATTATTTGCGCACTCATGGGATATATACCACATAATTCCAGTATCAGAAGCAAGAAAGAGGCTGGAAATCTGTTAAAGAATGCAATTGTTGCAGTAAACAACAACGCCGTGTTTGTATTCAACTACGGGACCTAAAGTCATATGTCCCTATTGGGAATAAAATCCAAACGCATTCGTTTCCTTTGCTCTATAATACCAAGTAACCGTTTGATACAATACTATCCATTATGAAACGCTTTAATTACTTCTGTTACGATTTTAAATAAGAATATCTCAACAACGATTACAGCACTACTCTCGGTTAAAATATTCTCTACACTATAATATTAATATTTAAGGCAAATATATAACGAAGGTCTATGTGCAAGAGACTCCGCGAAACTATAATACTTTTTCTGTAAGACGCCGCATGAGATAATGCATATTAATCATTATAGAAAAGAAGGGTTACTTAAATGAAATTATGTAAATTTCACATACATGTGGCCACCCTGAACAAAAGGTTACTCTGGATAAACCAGATAGACCTTCAATCACTTAACCCTTCGTACTTGGAGAGGGGTACGCCAATTGTTTTTCAAATTTTCAGTTTTTTGGTTGAACTATACAACGCATGACCCACATTTTTTTACTCAGTGGCTAAAATACTTTTATCTAGTTAAATATAAGTTCGAATATTTTTACATACCAGAAAAAATTGTATTATATATCTATTTTATACCCTCCTGGGTTTTCATACTTGCGAAGATATTAGGAGTTGAAACTTGCACAATTAATCGAAAATTATATCCATTTTAACTTGATTAATACAATTTGTTAAAATAGCCAGTAATAAAAAATAATACTCAAATAGCATTTATATTTGAATAAGTAGAATAATTATGAAAATATATCAAGAAATATAGATCTTGTGACCTGGAAACATATGCAAAAAAGGATAAAGTTAATTGGTTGCATTGAAACAATTTATAGGATTTATATGGTCAATGGTCCATACGTTTATGAAGCAATCATGTCATAAAAATGATACCAATCGAATACATTTTTTAAATAAAGATCGCTTGAGAAGTCTGAGAAAGCTGAAGGTAACTGTTTATCAAATTTCAGCAAAATCAGATAGAAAGCTCATATTTTCTAGGGGAGAAATAACCCCCTCCAATAGCAAACCTTAATCGCACGGATTTTTGAAAAATGCACAATAAATTCATATACCACACATTAGTACTACTAACTGTCCCTACACCAAAGCCTAGAACAATGATAATAGTAAAAATAGGCATGCAAATATTAAACAGTTAGGCAATAAATTATACCGTCAACTCGCGCATAAATTTATTATTAATCTATTAAACGTACATTACTTGAAACAAAGAATTAGTTAATTTTAAAAAATCGAACAATTTCATTATATCTAGAATAAAATGCAGACATCCTAACAACTCCAAATTAAACTTCAGGAAATTATTAAAGCCCACCCCCCCCATTACCCACCACCGCCTTATGACGAGCCGAGCCTCTAAATCGGCAGGAAGTGCGCAAATGTTTCCAGTTTTAAACCTTAGATTAATTACATGTAAAGACTACTATTGTTTGCTCTTTCGTCTGTTAAAATAAGTGTTTTTATGCTGAGCTAATTAAAATTGTTTAGGCCTACACTATACTGAGAAAATGCTTTTTAAAATAAAAATGGTTTTGGTAAATGCAAATACAAAAAGGCAATGAACATAAAGTAAGTTATACCGTGAAAATATGTATAACGTATTAGCTTATATTATAATAACACAATGACTTTACAGGTGTTTCCGATACACCTGTAATATAGAATACTAAATAAATTACTCCTATCATATCCAAAAAATTCAGTTACCATTAAGTAAATTTCTGAGAACGATTAATTTCCAATTAACCCCCCCATAAGAAAATATTGCTGAATTATTAAATAAAAAATTAGCAAAATTCATCTGAAATATAGGATGCCTGAATAATCAGAGGCCTACAAGTAGACACATCGGTGGAACAACGTACACACCAAGGTAAACCAACTACTCACATAAAACCACTAATTTTAATCTTCTGAATTAAACAAAGTTACAATACGCTGTATTAAAACACGGCAATTTGTCTAATTATTGAAACCCCCATAAAAACAGCTTCGTAAACATCTCAGGACCAAACAAAAATATACCACATATCAAAATGTAATAAAAGCAAATTTAATCTTTTATAAAACAGTATCAATATATTCAATATTCATCAATTACAAAATTACAAAGACAGTAACAAACAACTGAATAGTCCATCTGAAAGGGGGAAATTAAAATAATTAGAACAGGTCACACAAAATGTATCAATATAATAGCTATCAGTAGCCTATGCATATATCATTTAACGATCATAGGATTGAAAGGTAACAATAGGTCAGTTGCTCAAGCAAAAACAGCATTAATAAGAGTATCTAATACATAATTACTTGTAAGTGTGATCTGTTCAAACCTGAACATAACTGTATAAATTACTTGCAAAACAATTGTTACTCACAAATTAGGTAACGATCCAATTCTGATAGCTGAAAAAAGTACATAAATTAATTATACAACTATGTTACATAATTAAATTCATAAAATAGCTTTAATAAACGATCAGAAAGAAATACACTTCATTAAATTCAGAATAGCGTATAAAACAGTCATCATTTTCTACTATAATAACCAACCACCGCGCCAGAGGTATCTATCTTAAGGAAGGGGGGTTGACTACAACGTGAAACAGTAATAATTTAAAATTACAATCTTTAACACAATCTTTGACGAAATACTCTAGGCGCATTTAAAATATAAAGCATCGTTAAAATCTGTTTTTATAAGGCCCTTCGAAAAAAGCCATAAAAATACACAAGAACTAACTAAACTAATCCACAAATATTTAATGAGTGTTAATCACCTTGTCATATTGTTCTTGAATATTGATCCACGTCTGATGACTGAAAAGAACAGCATACATTATTAACTAAAACAATACATAACTAAAATGATTAGAAAAAGCGCAATAAAACATCAGTAATAAATACACTTCATAAAATTCAGAATAGCGTATAAAATAGTCATCATTGGTAGAAATAATATGGCGATAGTTTACTTTCTATTGTTATATTAGATTGTTTCTAAAATACAAACCAGTTAAAAGAATTTTGGCCACATACCATTGAAATTACGCAAATCAAGAGAATGAAATCAAGATGTGTGAACTTTCACTTCAGCTTAGATTAACAGGACAAAAAACAACTAGCTTTGTTCAGCAGTTGAGTTGCAAATTGTCAGTCAGACAATTGCGCTAATTACAAATTGGTGGACACAATGTTATAAATAAACATATTTTAATTTCTTACTAAGTTCAATGCATCACTTGGTAATGCAAAACACTTCCTTTATGAAGGCAACACATGATCTGAAATGAAATATATACAAATCCAAGATTGTTATACATTTAACAAATAGTGCCAGATGATTAGTACAATAATATTAATAAGTTCAGAACAATGGTTGTCCTCATTCTTTCAGACAGGGATAACTTATACATCATATTTTATATAAATAATACATGTAACATTTTGTTTATGGAAAAAACATTAATTAATTACAATTTAAATATATTACCAAGAAAATTAACCATTTAAATGATTCAGAACAAATTACTCTAATTAAAAAATAATTACTAACAAGAAAACTATGATTGTAAGAAATTAAAAATACTTCTTTAAATTTATTTATTTTATGTCCCTTATTTACTGACTTAATTAATATTGTTTTATCCAAGAAGATCATTTAGATTTGGTTTGAATGACAGTATTCTAAACACATTAATTCCCCTGTAAAAAACAGTAATACACATAATTCTCAATTTCAATAAAACAAATATTTAAAAATCAATCGGTTTTGGTATAGATATAGCATAATACATACATAACATTGCATATCAAGATGTGTGATTCTATGAAGAATACCTGAAAACATAGATAAATTTATTAATAAATATATAGGATAGGAGATACACATACTTTACATAATTAAATTAATCTCAGAGTAATGTACATCCTCATTTATTCAGACAGGGATAACTTATACATCATATTTTGCATACATAATTAATACATGTAACATTTGTGTTTATGGGAAAAAAAATTCTACAATGTCATGAAAATTAACCATTCAAATAATTCAGAATAAATTAGCCCAATTAAAACAAAAAAAAACTATCTTTGTAAGAAATCATAAATACTTTCTTTAATTTATTTATCTTATGTCTCTTATTTACTGACTTAATTAATATTGATTTATTCAGGAAGATTCCTTTAAATCTGATTTGAGTAAGAGTATTCTAAACACATAATTTCCCATGTAAAAAACATAAATACACATCATTCTCAGTTACAATAAAATTAATATTTAAAAATCAATTATTGTGGTATAAATATTGCATAATACATACATTGCAAGATACATGATTCATGCCATATTCTATCCAGAATACCTGAAAACAACAGAGCAATTTTTTTTAAATAAATATATATAGGATAGAGAGACACACACATTATTAAAATAATCTCAGAGTAAACTAATGTACATCCTCATTTATTCAGACAGGGATAACTTATGCATCATATATTACAATATGCTAATTATAACTAAATAGATGTTTTCTTTATCTTTGAATGCCATATTTATACACACATTAAACATAATCTTTCATTAGTCATGGCACATTGTGAGTGTCATGCACCAATTAGAAATTCAGACTAATTGCTAATCAGCCCAGACAAAATAAAAAATTTAATTTATATTTAATAAAATAGAAAAATTACAAGATACATTAAAATTAAATTAATCATCACATGTTTCCACATGGGGTGACAGGGTAGCAAGTTAACATCAGACTTTATTGTTTTGACCTTTTATTTTGTCCCCATAATAGTGCGCAGTATGAGTATCTTATATTTCATATATATGCATGTAATATATAATGTTAAGAAATTGACACAGATCTTTACACATCTAGACTTTCTTCCTATTAGCAGCCAGATGTTTTAATAACTTGTGATGTTTTTTCTTGCTTAATGGCAGACATTATTAATAGGTGCTTTTCTTTAGACTTAGAGATACTTTGAATTTTTTGGTTATTTTCTGATGCCTTTATAACTCTTCCCAATATTGTTTTGAAGCATTCATCATGTAGTGGGATAACTTGGGGTTCACTTTATCATAGGCAATGTCTGAACATTTTAAAAAGTTGACTTTGCCCTGAGACCATACTTAATTGTCCGAATAGCTAGAGACTGGAAACATTCAAACAACTGGACTGGGGACCTTCCATAATACTGAATGTACTTTTAACTTCAGGTCTGTGAAAACACATAAGCAAGCCAAAAGCTGCTTTATGTAACATAGGATATGCATTGCTCATTGAACTGTTCCACCATTTATCAATCCACTTATTTTCATTTAAATGCCAACATTGCTGTGAAACATTCAAATGAAAATTTCAAACATATCCCAATCTGTATCAGAAATAACAGTAGGGATAATTGATGGAAATCAAAACAATGCAGCAGGATCATGAACAGATAGAATGTGCAATGCCTTGTTATTGACAGGCAGTTTTTTGATGTAAGTTGATATAATATTTGGTAATTCTTGTTTCCAATGAACCAAAGATGCTGAAGGAGTAAAGTGGAGTCTTCTAATGGCACAACAAGATCTTTGCTTATTTTTGGAATTAACCCTGGTTTCAAAAATATACCATAAATTGTTGAAGGATCTTTGATTGTTGACATAAGCCCATATTACAGAAGCAATTTTAGTTAAGCAGCACTACAAACTAGTCACAACTCTAACTAATACAGTCATCATTCCAAAAGCTAATTTTAACTAGTGGCCACAAATACATCACACACATCATCATTATCACAGCTGATTGTGTTCTCATATGCTTATAATTATTGGTCAGTGTATAAATGCTTAACAAAGAGAACCTGGATATGTCATGCAGACTCCCTGGCCAGCGTGCAACAATACTTCTAACAGCATACTTATAATCACAACAGGTAAAAAATAAATTTGTTTTCAATCAAAAAATCATTGAGAGTCAAGTCCACCAGGATTGCAAATAGGAATATATGTTCAATATCACTCTCAGAAAGTTATTGGAAAATTGTTGGAAAACAACAGGTGCTTTATTTTGTGTAGGCATATTAATAAAATTTTGTCAACCATTGGCAAATTCTGTCAAAACACTAGCTACACATCTTGAAATAAAAAAACTGACTTAAATAGTTCAAATCTCCCAACACAATTTTAAATGTTCCTGTTGATTAAAACTGAATAGTCAACACTTCTAACTGAAAAATGTTGTGTCAGTCTTGATAAATTTTCTCTTAAATATCACAAATAAAAATGGTAGTTTCTATAGAAAAACAGAATTCGTTGAGTATATTTTTCAATGGGTTGTTTAAATCAATTAAATTATTGCAGGGTATCCAAGAGATGCCCCTGCCAGCCACTAAACATATCACTACAATTGAACCACAACTAACTTAATAAATGCTTAAAAGTGCTTCTGGAATCCAACACTAAACTAACTTACTATAATTATGAGTCACAGTTGACCTACATGGCAATACTAAGTTAAAGTTGCTTCTGTAATCCAGCTCTAACTCTAAGCGAACAATGTTACTATTTTTAACTTACATGTCATCTATTTTAGTGCTCACTAACTAAAATAGCATTGAAGTTGCTTCTGTAATATGGGCCATATCATTTAAGAAGTGGTAAGATAGCCTCATAGAAGTGCAAAACCAATAAGGAATTTTTTAATGATAGAAAAAGTACTCTTTTAGTTTACTCCTTTGTCTGACATACACTTTGCACATAGAAGAGTCCAAATTTTCCTAATTTGTGCATTAGACTCAGTACTACAATTTTATCTCCACAACTCATAATAAGTACAGGACCCTATCTTCCTCCTTCATAAAAGCCAAGTAAAAACAGATGTATGCATATAATGACCACAAAGTATCAACTGAAACATTATAGATTGATAACCACCGATGAGGAATATAATTTTTGGGAAAACACAATTAGAAATCAGTATGAAATGTAAGTTCATGTAATTAATAAAATACAATGTTGATACACTATTGATAACCCTCACCCCCTTGGCATTGAATTTTTATTGTAATTTTTAATTATTTTGAAAAACAATTTATTTGAACTAAAAAATATGGGAAATATGGCCTCCAGAAACTATTAAGAAAGCTACTTATGTCAATGACTCAACACAAGGTAAGAAGTTAAAGTAAAATAATAAAAACTGTCCCAGTATTTCTGCAAACAAATTTTGATATGTGGGGTGTTAAATTAAAGAAATTTACAAATTAAATTTGATTAAAATTGAGACAAAACACACAGTATTTCTAATTGGTTCAGACCAAATAGAAATCAATAGTGGAATTAAAAATTCAATTGATAAGATCAATTAAAAAGAAATTATATTTAGATTGGACAAAATAAGAAATCAGTATATACCAAAGATTTTAAGAACCCATAACTATGTGAAGTCAATATTATCAGATCATAGCTTTATAAATATCAGAAGCTATCAGTTACAGTTGCACCCACAATTTTTTGGCAGGTTTCAACCAAAAATTCCATTTTACTGAATATTATTTTTGGGTTGCTAATTTGTAAATTAAAAAAAATTGAGGTTTTCCCAGTTGTGCCAACCCTGTATCCGAGACACCATGACAGGTATTATTTCATCCAGACTATTGCTACCCTAATTGAATAACTTGCAACACAGTCAACCAATGTTATTGATGATTGTAGCTTTATTAATAGTTGAATCAGTTTGTGGCAACACAGTAACAGGTATTATCTTAACCTAACCTGCCACCCTATTTGAAAAATGACATTTATATTCAGTTCAGATGAAATAATGATAATTTTCATTTAGACCAGACAAAATAGAAATTGGTATATCTATATACTAAATAAAAACAATGGAAGAGATTTATCAAATTTGGTAAAGACTAAATAAAGTAAATTAATAATTTTTTTGGAAAAAAATTAAACCAGATAGAAATCAGTTAAGCATATACGCCAAATAAAAAGAATATCTATTTGGTACAGATCACAAATAAATCAGTATTTTGGAGTGTCTATAGTACTAATGAAAATGTTTAGCATAAAATTTGAGTATGCCTAAGAACAATTGTAATAAACATAATATTTTAACTTACAGTGTATGGGTTAAGATAATCAGCTCAATGTATAATCTGAAAAAAATAAAACCATTAAATATAAACTTTAATATAACATTGTATAACTATAAGTCATAAGAGTGACATTTAATGTTTTCAGAATATAACATTTTCCTCATATTTCAGACAGGGATAACTTATGCATCATTTAAACAAGCTGTAAAACTTTAAAAATGCAGAAAATTACAAAGCAGTACTGTTATTGCTATTCAATTAGTTTACAGACAAAACAACCAATGGTAAGTTCATAGTCAAGACTGTAAAACAAGTCAAAATATACCCAGTATTAGTTAAAGGTTAAAATGACCAGTAAACATTAAATCATATAGTAAAGAAATACAGTGTTCTATTGACTAAATGTCTATATTTATGTATAGATACTTATTACTTGTTAAGAAAAAAGTAAAGATAAAAAATATTGAGTTAACTTAACCAAAATTATCTAAACTAGCATTAGCCAAAGCTAAGTGGGTGGGTTGGTGAATGCTTCTAATGATCAAAGAATGACATTTAAAAACAATTATACAAAAAAGAACTGCTTATACTTTGATTAGGTATAGATTAGGATTTATTTTTCAGGTAACAAAGCCTTTAGACATAGTGGGTTGTACTGAGTTAGCATCAGGCAACACTATTTTGACCAGACAACTTTGGTCAATACCAAGACAACCCAATAAAAAGGTTCAATCATTTCATACAAGAATGAGTAAAAAAATTTTTAATATATTGGTCATCACTAAACAGCAACAGACAACTTTTTTTTAGTGTAAATAATAAAGTATCAAAGATATATACAAGGATAAATTTTTGAGAATAAACATTTCAGCCTAAATTCAAAATCAAGTATATATGCAAAATTCGAGGACACCTTGTCCTTGTCATAGCATAAGCTGGAATTATTAATGACACTGCAACCAATTTTGAGTGCAGTTATAACAGTGACTTTATTACCAGGGTCCCTGGCAGGGACGTAGCTAACTTATATTTAGTTATACACACAAGTGCTGCACCAGTCTCATTTTATATGTACACAGCTGGCTTATATAAGATTTATTAAGATTCCGGATCATAGGTATTTTTTGTTTCTCATTAACAGTTTGCGACAATAGTATATTGAAATTCAACTCACAAGTTCATTGTAACCCACATAAATTAGAAGAATCTGAAAATAAAAATTACACAAAGCAGGTCAATTATAAACATATTTGAAAAGTAACAATAACGTATATCACAGTATAACATAATATATAACATAATATAACATATATAACAATAACTAAAAACGTATAATTTAGTATAGACTATAGTTCGTAGCAAATATACTTCATTGACATTGTGATACACAACCATATTATAGCATATCAAAAGCCATCTACGTTACATGAAATCTAATATAAATTATAGTTGTAATATGATACAGACCTGACAAATCATTCCCAGATATCATGCAAAAATACTGAAAGACTGAACAGCACATGCCGAAAATTCAACGGAAGTCACAGCAAAATAGCATTATACAAATATGATACATTAAAACATTAATACGAAATTTCGTCTAATATATATATACCACAGAAAACAACTGTGCAAATAATGTGTACAAAGTAGTATATATATAATGCTATGATAATGTTATTATATTGTAATGTTATGAATAATATGTAATATTGTTTAATGAACCGATAATTTACGGCAATTTTATGACAATCCAAGGGACTGCAATATATCATACACTTTAATTTTACTAAAACATGCCTACGACATGCCAATGCATTTGTGACTATTAAATGTGATACAATTAATATTTCATACGTGCCATTTTTTATATAAAAAATTGTGCCAACCAAAACATATGGATTCAGAAGGCAACCAATTAGGCAGTTTCTTGTGAAAATCTTGACGAGTGAAATTCTTATGCTTTCCCGAAATAATTCCGCCAATAATATTGAAAACAAATACAAGGTTGACCACCTAGTGCAACTATAGTGCTATATTGTTTTACTGCTTTACTTTATTATATCGGTGTTATCCTTAAATTATGGTTAACTTTTATTATGCGTATATTAATGTTATTATTTAGCAACTAGTAGATTTTGAACAGTAAGTATTTGTTTAGTTACATAACTATAATTATAGAAAGACGTATTTTACTCTCTTATTAAATACTTCAAATAACACAGTTTAATTACTATATATCATTAAAATTAAATACTTAGTGATATAACATATAGTTTGTTATTTTAAAGCAGAAAGCAACTACCATGCCTTGTCAAATCAGCTCAGACTGAATAGCAACATAACCGTTAGATTTTTGTGTCAGACGCAAAGATTGAAACAATTGTCCCGCCCATGTTAACTAAGGTCAGAGTAAGAGGAGAATTATTAGAATAACAGATTAGGTCAGAGAGGTAACGATATAAACTGTAAGTGCCAATGTTCACGAGTCGCTGCTGTATAGATTAGTAATGAATTACAAATCACGATCCAGTCACATTTATCAATAACTTTCATTTCAAGTATTGTATAATATAGACAGTCAACGCGGTATTTAAATGAGGACAATTCCTTATGGAGTGACATTATAGAATGACTGTATCTTCATGATTGAATTTGGGATAAACATTCAGTATATACGAGAACGCAGGGCCGAGCAATTAGAGAACGGGTGATTGGAAGTTTGGACGCTCAAGGGGTCACAACTACCGATCATTCTTGCAATAAGTGCGCGCTTTTCTCTCAAGGCCTATATATAATCTTATTTAAAGACGTACAAATACCGGAGACATTCTTTGATTGTGACATAGAGAACGCTCTACGCTTCTTGCCGACGGTAACATCAACATGATATTCGACAACTTGCCAGTCTAGTTTTACAAGTCGACGGATACGTAAGCCGTTCACAGCCACTATGAGTACATATATAATGCTTGTTTAACAAAACATTCTTGTTTGTATCGTCTTATATAATACATTTGTAAAATTGATTGCAAAAACTAGATTCAATGTGTTCATTCCGCGATATATCTTAAAATGATGTTAAATTAATTAAAATGAGATTAAGTATTGCTAAATATTTTCAGATCGCTTTTTATTGATGAGAAAATATCACATTCAAAATGCCAGTTTCAACATAATTTCGATGTTGTGTTAATTACATAAATATTATCTAATTGTGACTTTTAGGACAGCGGTTAACATTTTTTAAAACGGCGCTCCACTAAGGCTGTACGAAAGCCCACTGATTATAACCAGTAATCCAAGCCCGCTAATCATTATCATTAATCCAAGCCCGCTTATCATAATCTTTAATCCAAGCCCGCTCATAATAATCATTAATCCAAGCCCGCTAATTATAATCATTACTCTAAGCCAGATCACCACCCAACAAGATCAAACAAACAAGATTATCCAGCTAGAATAGTTTATTGTTTACAAATGCCCCACCCTCCCGATAACAAGTATAGATTAGTGTAATGAAGACCAGTTTTTATTTCTTGGATGCTCCTGCCTTGGCGGCCTTCTTCGTACCCCGGACCTTCTTCATTCGGTTCTTTCTCTCCTTGCGCTGCTTTCTGCTGGGACGTTTGCGCTCGTACAGTCCGTGCTGAACAGACGGGGAGAGGGTTACATAAACGTCAAAATAACCATCAATAGTACGAAGTAATAACGATATACACGTCGGCTCAAAGCCTCGACTTATCCTGACCAAAACATAATTTCTTTTACTGTTGAACATGGACACTATGGCGTATTATTCACCACTATGACATATTTAATCAAATGATGTTCCGACAGCGTTGTCACTCTAAAATAATACAGTTAATATAACACAATATACTGAACAAAGGGATATTTTCGATTTACTTAAAAAATAGTAATGCTCAAGCATTTCAAGTAAGTTGTCCGGTATAGTAAATAGAAATAATTTTTACCTTTACTCTGTTAAATTAATAAAGACGGGAAATTGTAGTAGATTGATTTACTAGTTTTAAAGTAAATACATTTTTTGGTCTGATATATTTCTATAACTTTACTTTATTATTAGTAAGTGACACAATTTAAACAGTATAGATAGACAGCTGAATGTACATTAGTATGTACTTAAATAAAAAAATAAGTAATATTACTGTAGAATATTATAGAAATAGAATGTCATTTTTTGGGGGAAATTTTGGTAAATGAGAGTCTGACTTGAGCATTATTACGGTTTAGTCAGCACATACTAGTATATACGGCATAGACTAGTACACACTAGAAACAATTCTCGCTTTAGTATAGCGAGAATTATTTCAATAAAGGAGTCTTATAAATAAATTTGTAAATAAGAGTATATTAAACAATTTATATTGCTAAGACAGACAGGGAATCAATCTACATTTAATCACAATAATCGATATAATATTATAATACAATTATTTCGATAGATATACACCAGAAGAATATCCACAAATTGTAAAATTTAAAAATGAAACTTTACACTATCGATTTCCCATATTTGAATAGTACATAATATTGTATGTAGTTTAATATTCTCTTATCATTTTAATACAATGTTGGGCATTTTCAGAGCAACTCTTAATATATAATGAGCTTTTTAGTTGCTTGTTTAGAAGTGCTAATCAAAATACACGAGAGAGATTGGGGAAGTAATGTTAATCAAAATACATGAATGTACAAAACGTTTAAACAATGCCTGTAAACCAAGGGACCATCACATAATCACCCCACCGTAGTCTGGTCCCTTCCATCGCCATATCACTCATAGTATGCTCTTCAGAGTACCACAAACAAGAATGTCCAACATCATAAATAGGACATACCTCCTATTTACACAAGACTACACCGCTGGGGGGCCACTATCGGTAATTTAATTTTTTTTCAATTACAATTCTATGACATCAAAAATACGTTTTAATACAAATAATTTATATACAGCCTCCACAATCTCCTTATAGCTGTACTGATCTACCCAATTATTAAAAATTGGTAAACAACGGCAAATAATCAAACAGTAATACAAAACAGTAAAAGTCATATTTTCGACGAGTTAACAGGAAACATACAATGAGGTGAACAATGGGTAGACTGAATAAACGCGAACTGGAATAAGAACAACAATTACAACCACTGGAATAAGAGCGTAAGAGAATATACATGGCCTGAATTAGTTGTCATTGCAGTTTTGAATAACAGTATTGTAGCTTCCCAAGTTTCATCTTCTTTTCATTTCAAACTCAATTCATATCTTCCTATTGTGAGATTGCGTTCATTTCCTGCATATTTTTTAACGAGTGCTTATGTACAGAGCGCACATAATTCAGCACTTTTACTAATGTCAATTTTGCTGAGATCTAAACCAAAATATATCATTTTCAGATACCAAGCGGTGTCCCACAATAATTGATTCTTCCAGTATATTTGTTTGCAGGAGGCTTTTATTAATGCTGAAGCCATATTCTACACTCGAATCTGCATTGTTAAACTGATGTCGAAATTCTTTGTGAATGCAGCAAAATTGATAAAAACTTTAAACGTATTTCAGCCAAGTCACAATCATTTGTTATTAATGTGGGTTCAAAGAGGAGAATGCAGGAGAACCCGGAAGAATCACATCCCTGAACAACACCAATATCCACCTCCTTCAGTCGAGCCACCGCAACAACACCAATATCCACCTCCTTCAGTCGAGCCACCACAACAACACCAATATCCACCTCCTTCAGTCGAGCCACCGCTAATTATTTTCGCTTTACAAACTTCTGTATATAGTTGCGGACAGGTAGATTAAGTAGGTACAATGTAGATTCTATTTCATTCGTTACATCAAATGTGACTCGGTTTCAAATACAAGTATTAAAATTCCCGCCCCTTGATTTCCCTGACCCTTTTCACACCTCATCACATAGTAATCAACACTTTACAAGAAACAGAAACATTATCAAACTGAAAGAAGAAAAAAACTGAAACACATACACTATAAAGAGCTAATGGACATCCACCCACATCAATAGTGTTGTATCTATATTTTAGTAATAATATATATACTGTCGTATTTTAATGAATATAAATACTGTCGTATTTTATTAACTATAAATACTTAT
>JAUZND010065415.1:0-17648 GCA_034780555.1 Coelogynopora nodosa | reverse complement strand
TGTTAAATTGTAGCTGATCTCTATGTTAAATGGTAGTTGATCTCTATGTTAAATTGTAGCTGATCTCTATGTTAAATTGTAGCTGATCTCTATGTTAAATTGTAGCTGATCTCTATGTTAAATGGTAGTTGATCTCTATGTTAAATTGTAGCTGATCTCTATGTTAAATGGTATAGCTGATCTCTATGTTAAATGGTATAGCTGATCTCTATGTTAAATTGTAGCTGATCTCTATGTTAAATTGTAGCTGATCTCTATGTTAAATGGTATAGCTGATCTCTATGTTAAATTGTATAAGCTGATCTCTATGTTAAATGGTATAGTTGATCTCTATGTTAAATGGTATAGTTGATCTCTATGTTAAATTGTAGCTGATCTCTATGTTAAATGGTATAGTTGATCTCTATGTTAAATTGTAGCTGATCTCTATGTTAAATTGTAACTGATCTTTGTGTTAAATCATTAGATCAGTAATTTGACTTTGAGAAGTCAAATTATACATTACAAATATTATTTAATTATAATAAAATATATGTTAGAATATTAATAAAGAGGTACAAATACTACCAAGCTGTATGGTGTTACACCATCAAGAAAATTAATCATTGGACAAATTTGAACTATTACATAAGATACAGTTAGTTTTTTTTAGAATATTCTTTGAGAATTGATTTCATATTTATAAATCAAAGTTCGTATTGTTTCTTGAGAACCCTTGACTTTAGTATAACCCCTTAAAGACCCTTTAATTTACCCATAACCCTTTGAAAACTCTTGAATTTGGTTAAATTATAAAATAACTCTTTTTTCTTATTCTACTACTGACATAAATATTTTCTAAATAAATATTTTAATGTTGAAAATGAATATTTTGTACTTTTGTACCTTAATGGCTTCAGAAATTTCGGCAAGATCGAGGTATTTTGTGTATATGGATGACCATATTATAAGAAGAAAGAATTAGATGGAAATAAAAAACGCAAAGCTGAAGGTTTCGAGGAGATCTGACACCTGAAGAAGAAAATGCACTGATAAGAATGGGAAAAGTAAAGTCTCTTGTTCGATGCAGACAAGTATGTGGACTAATTATTATTAAAACTCTTTGAAATTAAGCACACGACAACACAAGACAATATTTTAACGATAACATAAGTTTATTTTATTGTAGGTGTTAATAGTTGTCAAAGCTGGTGGATAATATTTTCATGTACACGCAGTAAATTTATGTGCAGATGTAGTTAATATTTAATGTTAGAGAGGTGTTATTAGCTGCATTTAAATTCCTGTGTTAAAAAAAATTGTGAATATTTCAGAGATTAATTAATGCAAAATAGTAATAGCAACAGCTTTGTTTAAAATATGACTTGTTAAGAAATAAAGGAATTAAAAAAACAACATTTAAATGATTCAATAATATAAATAAAATAAAACATAGGAATAATGATTATATATGTATATACATATTTAGATGATGCAGCAAATTTCAAAAGATTGACACAGTTTTTATATTTGAAAATTAGTATTTTTTAATTTCATAATGGTTTATAATAATTATTAGCAAAAACATAACCTTTGGGCATAATATAGGCCCTATATGCTTTCTGTTCAATTATTCAAAGAAACAATTGTAATATTTTTTTCTAAAATAAATATTTCAATGTATAGTTATTGCAGACTAACTTACGTTAAGGTAACTCATCATACTAATCACCTTGATTCGAAAAAAGAAACAACTGCGATTATATATAATTAAGTTAATACAAAAGTATGTAGCCTATATATATATTATAATAATAGTCAACTTAAAAATCTAAATAAATAAATAAAATGTTTTAAATGTGCTCTAAAATTCCAAATTTATGGTAAATAAAAATATAATTAACAATCCATTATTATCTATTCTGAATAGTTTGACCAAAGGTAATTTGAAATTATTATATATTTTTTAATTACTATGTGGCTTAAATATTATTTTCAAATCTGCCTTATTAACGAATTTTAACACATTCTCTATCAAATTAATATTTTTATACGAAAAATATTTTTTTCTTTTTAAAAAGTGATAACTTTATAAAAAACAATAAATTATTATTTCAATTTGTCACTATATAGCTTCTCATATATATAATTTACTTGTCCCCGAACACTGCATAACATAACCCAACCCTAACCAAAATACCAACAGGGAAATAAGCGGTTCAAACAATCGCTTAATTACAGAAAACACTCCCAAGGAAAACGGAAACGCAACAAAGCTATTGTGTAAAATCTGAAATGTATTTTTTAAGTAAAGAATTTTTTAATAGAAAGATACAACAACATATTCCGAAAGTTCTGAAATATAAAATAATTACTTATGTTGTGCAAATATACAATATATAAAAATCAGTTGTTGGAGTTTATAATACTTATAGGTTGTCAATAATAAAATGAAGCGCTTCAGTATATATTTACAGTGATGTTTATAACAAATAAATTGCTATAATAATAAAATCGCATTTATTAATTGTTTAAAATAACTTTAAGAAATAAAAAATATGCAACAGCACAAATGTAGTGTATTCTAATAATTAATTAAGATAGAATATGGAATTTTACAAACACGTTTTTTGTTGTTGTTAAACCATTAAAAATCAATTACTGTTCAATTTCGAGATCGATCGTGCTCTTGAAGCAGAAGTGATTGAATGTAAAGTCACATTGATTTTAAAGGTCATTAATATTCAATTGTACAGAAGCTATAGATGACATCCTTCATTGAACTAATCAAACCAACTTTTCTGCGTTGAAAACAACTCATTCTGCTGGATGCGGAAGCAGGGAGGGGAGCCCAGTTTCTCTGAAAGACTTTGAGATCACATATAATAATAATAATGTGAAATTATATACAGAAAGACGCCACTTGATGCAACAAAATGAAACCTGTAACAATAGATACAAAATCGTGATGCACAATTTGAGTGTAAATGAAATATAATACTGTATAATTTGCTGCGCCTACATTCTAGAAAACAATTTGTTATTGTAACGGATGTAAAAGTATGATATATGATGATAGTTATAATTGACAAATGTGCAATGCTAAATTTGATAAGTTAATAATAAAACAGCAATAAATTAAATAAATAGATTCACCGCATAAATATTCGAATTTGACGGCTATGACGTGAGACACATAATATACGAAACACAGTTTTAGTATCTGATCATTGTATTTATACGTCAGCAATTGACGTCACTACCTGTATGACAACATTATGAACTTTTTATATTTTATATAGCCGTATAAACGTTTCATAATTTACCGAGTGAAATTATCAAAATAATATCATAATAAATGGATACCACGCATTCTAAATAATGAAGAAATTTCGCTATCACAAGCCAGAGATATATTGGTGTACCAGGGATCAATAAAAAATCGATTAAAAAGTATTGACCATGAACGAATAACATAGGCTATAATAGAAAATAAAAGTACCTTTTAAAAATATATAATAATTCTGGATGTTGCGACTATAAGATGTATGTCAACAAAAGGATAAATTACAAAAAGCAGAACATTAAACAAGTAACGGAGGAGACATTTTCAAAAAGATTAACTTAAAAAATTAATTTAATTTGTTATATTTTATTTCATTTTCATTCGTAGTTAACGTATTTCATTAAGTATTTTCCTTTGAATAACTGTTATCGATGTTTATTTACTATGCCTAACCTTTGTGAAACTATTAGCATATATTCTGATGTACAATGTGTTGTCACTTCCGAATTATAAAATTTAACTTTTAAAATAGTGTGTCCAAATTATTAATCTATGCCAAACTTGTGTGTTATTCTACTTGTTTTCTTAAACTATTCAAAGTATTTCGTCGCATAAAGGCATAGTCAAAGTTTGATCTAGTAGTCTTTCTGCTCATTTACAGGGCTGCATTTGCTCAGTGACAATTGGGGAGCTTTCGCCTTATATCTTCATGAATTAGGTCGAGTTTTGTAACTGATCAAATTAGAGTGTATTGGGTGTGTTTCCTTCCTACATCGACACACTGACTGTCCTTATATTAATATACAAGTATTGTTTATAATACATAATTAGAATGAAATACAACTGTCCTGCAGCCATTATTGGTTCCTGTTAGTTTAGCTCATATAAAGACAAAAAAAGTAATTTCCTATGCAATGTATCCACACTTGTCATACTTTTCGGCATATCTAGTATAGGGTTGCCAATTTCGATTAAAATTTCAAAGAATTGTACACCACTCATATTATAAAGAAGAACAGCAGACAGCAACCAAATCTATCACTGATATAGAGCAACAGATCATCATAGACATCCACAAATTTCGTGTATATTGTATAGTTTCTAATGATTGGTGGCGATATATTCAATAACGATATAATTATAATTAATATAGAAAAACAAAAACATTTTATGCTATCTAATCTCAAAAATTTATGTAATAAACAGTTCAAAATTTATCATAGCAGTAGGCTTATTGTATAAATGTTTATCATAAGCTAATCGGCAATCATAACAATTTCATAATTAAATTAATTCTCGAAGGACAATCACAAAGACTCATCTAGCATTAAATAACTAACTGCCATTTAACAGAATCAAGAACACTTCAATTATAAAAGTCTACTATCATTAATATAAGCGTTTATAAAAAGAATTGACATTGTTGAAATTTTACAATCACAAAATAAAGTCTAAATATAACATTAAACTGTGATTAAATATAACTAACTAGTTTGGAGCTCCATATTTTAATCGCAGAAGTGACTATAGATACACACAGCATAGATAAAGAATGTCATATTTTTATATTAACACCTCGCTATATTCAACCTAACAAGTAACTTGTGACGACGAAGAGGCGTATATAGTCAAATTTTAACCAATAATAATTCCAATTCTACTTCCAGAAATCCTTAATTTAGCAACATAATTTGTGGAATCGCATAAGCCAATTAACATTCCTATAATAAGTAATATTCTTCACAATTCTGCAGCAGAATATGGGGCTATGTTTAACTCAATCAGTCATTACAATTCCAAGTAACTAACTAAATATAAGCCATCTACTTCCTTCGAGGCTCTTTTCCGTCATAGATAACCCCCCCCCCCTCATCAGTAAACTTACGCAAACGTACTATTAGACGTTGGTGGGTGCGGTGACAATACGACGATGGAAGCAATACGACAATGAAGCGATAGTAATTACAGCGTGGAATGTTCTCACAGAAAAGGTGCTTCTGCAAACAGAACATTATGGCGGTTATAAATGGACGGCTTAATCAAATATCCGACCCTATTTCCGAGTAAAGAGCCATATTTTACCGTTTGACATAATATGGAGGAGACCTGACAAGTACAGCTTTTGACCTTACAATACACCACCGACCCGATCTATAAGGCGTCTACAGCATATATTATGATATCTCAGTCACAGTATAGATATTATAAATGTCTAGTGTTGTTAGATTAGAGAGAGAGATAGAGAGAGAGGCACATTTGCTTAGAGAGAAAGAGACAGTCATATATCACATGCAGAGATAAGAATCGGTAGAGTTGAACTTTGTAGAGATACATATTTTTAAATAAATAATATTTATTGAAGAAAAACACATTCTGTGAAATTTGTTAAACGCAAACGAATAATAAAAAAATAATTGAAATTTTGTGAACGTTTTGGTCGTACTTCGCTTAACTGACAAAAAATTAAAAGCGATTTGAATCCTTTGTGTTTTCTTATTAATTCTATTAGAAAATGTATGATAGAAGGTACATGTTAATAATTGTTTGAATGGTAATTAACTTATGTTTATTCTATTTTATATAATTTGCTCCAGGTTAGCATTTTACGGGAAGTCTTCGTATTTAATAAATATTTATTGACCTTTATTTTCTATATGCCTAACCTTTGGGAAACTCTGAATTATCAAATAAAACAAATGTAGTAGAACCCTCTACAAGCAACCTTCTACAGGCAACCACCTACAGGCAACCACCTACAAGCAACCACCTACAGGCAACAATCTACAGGCAACCATCTACAGGCAACCAACTACAGGCAACCACCTACAGGCAACCATCTACAGGCAACCAACTACAGGCAACCACCTACAAGCAACCATCTACAGGCAACCAACTACAGGAAACCACCTACAGGCAACCAACTACAGGCAACCACCTACAGGCAACCATCTACAGGCAACCACCTACAGGCAACCACCTACAGGCAACCATCTACAGGCAACCACCTACAAGCAACCATCTACAGGCAACCAACTACAGGCAACCACCTACAAGCAACCATCTACAGGCAACCACCTACAGGCAACCACATACAGGCAACCACATACAAGAAACCAACTACAGGCAACCACCTACAGGCAACATATTACAAGTGAGTTAAATTGGGGTAAGCAACGTAATGCTGATCCACTAGATCGATCAAATTAAGTTCTAAAATTATACACTACTATCTTTTAATTCAACAATAAAGCTGAATTGGTTGGAAGATTGACTCTAAATGTAACAAACGATGCATTGTATTCAGTATGCTTCTCTTATTGAATTATTAGCTTTATTTTGAATGTATAGTCTTCATATGCTCACAAATCGTTCATCAACTAATATCAGTATATTTCAAATCGACTGGTTACTTTAAAGCAACGCTGATCTGGGGAAAATAATGATTTCGAAATAATTTGGTTATTGAAACTATAGCAATTTTAGGTTTATAGCTAATATACGTATCTAACACAACTTTCAGGAAGCTGTAGCAAATTATTGTATTATACAACAGGGACGTGATTTCCCATTAGAAAGTGAAAAAAGTGAGCTGAGCGTTGCTCATTGGTGGTCGGAAAACCTTGGAGAGGTGGAGGGGGCCGTTTACACATTTTTAAAAATAAATGTTATTCAACTTTGTTTCATCAGTTTTACGAATATGAGGATTTATGTTGAGTCTCCGAAAGGTAAGAGAAAGTACCTACAGTCAGTGTTTGTTACTTTTAACAATGTGTCAGAGGTAACAGGTAAGAATTTGAAGATAAATAATAAAAAAATCGGCATAAATTTTGTGCATAACAAAAGGTAAACTGTAATATTTATTCCCCTAGAAAATTTTACATACCATAGTTAAACGGGAATCTATCACTCAAGTTATTGCATTTTATTTTAACAAAATTTCCCATATTGTTAACAATATCACTGCTTCATTTGTCTAAAAATTCAAAATCGTGAATCCATTCCGCGTGACTAATGAATGAGAGTTACGTAGGCACAGTCACACCCATCCCCATGGCAACAGTGAAACAGCAGCAGCAGCAGCAGCTACACAAAGCTTTCCTCCATATGTGAACACTTGAGGAAAGCGTCGATCATCTTGGGCCGCACCAGATCCTCCAGGTCCTGCTGGCTGAAGTCCTCCGGTCCCACCACCGTGTAGATCTTCCTCAGCGCGGCCAGACACGAGACTAGCACCGTGTCCGAGGCGCTGCGCTCATCGGGGCGGCGACAGAGTTCACTGAGGCGACGGAGACCCTCGCATTCGATCACGATCTGGGCGTTGTCCTGTTCAGGATGGGGAGGGGGGGTTAGTGAGCTTAGGCACATGATATTAATACATTTAAGCATTATAAATCCTTCCAAAAAAGGGAACAGTCATGCGTCATGTTTAGAACGGATTGCAATCTTTATATATGGTAAAATCTGTTGAAATAAATGTTAATATATTAATATTCTTAGAATTTGTAGAGTTCTTATAACTATTGAACATCGAATGAAAATGTTGATACATTTTCGAAAAATATTGTATACCTTTTGGTTACATTAATATAATCAAGGGTTAATTAAGGGTTGGAAAGTGAAAGAAAAAAAGAGGTACGAGAGGGTAGGAAAAATATAAAAGAAGAGGGAGGGGCGGGGTCAGGGTTTGGTCAGGAACCATTCAGAATACCGTTTAAAATAAAATATATATTACACTTACTTAGTTTTCACAACATAGTCAAGAAAAAAACAATTGTGACAATTTGGTTGAAATTACAGAATAATTATATTTTAGACGACAATTTCACTTTTTCACTGACTCATATTAAAATATGACATAATAGTTCTTTAATTTGTTACATAATTTAACATTTCGTGAACTTGAAATGTTGTGTAATTTAAAATATAGTACACAAACATAGCAATTATGATTGCTATTTACAGCGATTCATAGTAACCAGAGTTTACAGGGTGTGTTGGTAATGTAGAAGTGAGTGGAGTACCAGGTGATGGAACCGCTAGATACACAGTCTATAAATTATAGATTCATTATGCCAATCAAAGACGTATAATTACCAGCAAGACTTTTGCACTTGTGTTTAATTAATTTTTACTTTAATAATCGGTCAGCGGTATTTTAGTTGTATATATATAGAAAAAATAAGAAAAGTTTTGCACATGGTACTGTGTTAATAATCATTAACCTTTTCTTCAGTCAACAGAAATGGTGCAACAAGCTAATTAATTTTAATAAAATAGCTGAGAATAGTAGTATAAAATTGGTGCCCAACAAAAATGGAAGATTTAATTTACTCAATCAAAATCGTTTTGTTTTTAAACAATAAATAAACAACACAGAATCTTTGATATAAATAGCAGACTAATGCAAACCTCAACGTAATTTTATGCACCACTTAATATTCTTCGAGGGAAAATGTACTGTTTAAAAATGACCATATTTAAAATATTTTGAAAATATGACATTGCCATTGGTATTGTCGAGCTTGTAAATTGTTGAACATTTGATGGCAAATAATATAGCGATATCAAATTAAAAATTAGCTAATATTTTGAGAGTGAATTAAAATTATTTTCCGATGAATACTAAACTATAATTTGGAGCTTCTTAATATTAGTGACTGTTTCAAGAGTGATATGATATCTTCTCACACAATAACAAAAACAAAATATTTACATTATTTGTCACATAATAAAATAGTGTTGATGTGTTGAAAGTATTAATTTAAAACTTAGTATTATACTTTTCAAATGCTCAATCGAAAAATAACTTGTATATTGTATATTATTATTACTGCTGTACTGTTACAAAGTAAATACATAATTAGCCATGTTGAATATTTAAAAAAGCCAACATTATGTTTAGGTATATACAGTATATTCTCTTAAGTTTCAAGTGGTCAATTCCATCATCACGAGAAAGAATGCTCTAAAAGTTTTAAAGTATCTTATTAAGAGTAGACCCGTTGAAAGCAAGAATGCTAATGAAGATCTGAGAGGTACACCATCATATCATATTAAGTTATAGGAGAGTCAGATAGAAGGCGAGGAATTGAATTCCATTAATACATAACTACATAAGGTAAATTAGTTCATTACACTTTACCTTACTAGACTTCTATCGTTTGTGATTGGGTATTATTATTATAAAGATGATCAGATATCTCTTCGTGCCGTGCTATCTAGAACATGGCGAACTACGCACCATAGTCCATGCATTCTAAGACAGAGCGTTAAGAACATTGACAATTATGTTCTGGAAGTCTAAAATAATTCCGATGTATAGGTTAGCGAGGTGCATCTATATACATGCAAAGCATTCCATATCATAAAAATGGTTTTATAATCAAACACAATTTGAGCTAGTACATAGTGTAACGTAAGTATTTTTTTTGTCTACAATACTATCGGAATCATAATTTAAATATTAAAACCTAATATATACATATGTTTGTTTATTAACAATAGATTAATACACACAAAAATTAAAAGTACATTCATTTACAAAATTTATCTAAATAATTTTAGATTCAGTATAATCAATCCTGTTAAATAGGCTATGATTAACTTCCGACTAAAAGAGGAATTTCGTGAAAATCCTAATTGGATCGGTTAAAAGTAAAAACAATGATTTTCACTAAATAATATACACATATTTGATTTACAAATGATTAATAGAAATAACTATGAATAGACTGATTCAAAGCAGCAGAACATGATAAGAACACATTAAGCAATTATTGAATACTACAGAACTGGTTTTATCCAATCGATTTTAAAGTTTTAGTCGGGCCACGATAATGTTTTGATTAATATAGAAGGTGGTTCCCTTTTAGCAGCATAGTGAAATAATAACATGTTTGATTTTAAAGCAACAATAATGGAGTATTTATCAAAATTTTCAGTGATTAACACTTTATTTTTATAATATATGAAATATTTGACAAATATATTTAATAAATGACATTTATAAAAACTGATCAATAAATGACGCTCAATCAAAACCGATCAATAAATGAAGTTCATCAAAACCGATCAATAAATGAAGTTCATCATAACCGGTCAATAAATGACATTCACTAAAACCTCAGCTAATTAAATGTCATGATTGGAAAAGCTGCATGTGACAGGTCAGGTGTTTCTCCAGCGATAATCATAAGAGTAGCGAAGTACTGGAACACCATTGTGTTCTTTTGCAATTGACTTTCGAACATTGAGTCGACCTCGGCGGATCAGCATACCACAGCTGGATATGACCCACTTAATACTGTGCAAATATTATATCCGAATTGTACTCTATACTTGATATAAACACGGCCAACAACGGTTGGAATTTCCGGAAGTGAACAATAATCCACAACCAATTGTATCGAATAGTCGGTGATCTCTGCATCTGATATCGATCCGAGTAAAGTATTACAGTGACAGTCCATTGTGTGCAATATAGGTGCAATACGATTATATTCTTACGCATAAAGAGGATTCTCAGAAAACTTAGAGCACTACCAACCACCGATTTATTGTATCGAAATTGTATCCGATATGTACTGTTAATAAGAATATTGTATTTGTAAATAAATGTGACACGAAAGGCTAGATATTAATATCTGCTAGAAAACGCTTTAGTCAACTGACAAAAAATTTCAATTAAAGTATATAGTTCCCTTAAATAAGGATTTACATATTTTAATTGAAATTTTGTCTGATAAGAAAAACAAATTAATTAACTTTTTTGTTAATTATTTGCTAGAATTCACCAAATATTTCAATTAATGATACCGCGAAGGGACTATATTTAATTATGTATACTAATCAGGGTTCCAAATGACTTTTGCCCGCCACAATAATAATGTATTTTACATATTTGTACCAATAAAAGAAAAAGTTATGACCTTGTTTAAAAGATCAATTTGATAAAATAACCAGAATATATTCTGCAAATTCTGGAGGTATCCAATTTATTCC
Organism: Coelogynopora nodosa; assembly: GCA_034780555.1. Classification (NCBI taxonomy): domain Eukaryota; kingdom Metazoa; phylum Platyhelminthes; order Proseriata; family Coelogynoporidae; genus Coelogynopora; species Coelogynopora nodosa. The sequence goes on along the minus strand of JAUZND010065415.1, from coordinate 6,382 downwards.
TCTTACATTGTATTTCCACAATGTCTACGCTTTTGGTATATTAAATTTTGAGTGCACTCGATTCCTAATTGCAAGTATTTTTTTTATAAAAATGAACTTGTATTATTATTATTATCTTCGATATCCAAATGCACCTTTTATGTCCAGAATATACAATAAATAGAAGCACTAATATCCAGGTTTGTGATATTTACCGTAACATTTTCAATGAAAAAGTCACTTAGAAAAAAGACTTTCCAAATAAAAAAAATTAACTCGGTTGTTTGGCTTCACAAGTGGGGGGCAATTATTACGGGATAGAAAGGAACTGTTACTAATTAATGATATTATTTATTTTAAATTAAATATAATTTTCCATGTAAAACATTACTCAGGGTAATTAAAATCTACTATCTACAATACTGATCGGAGTGCACAGCAAACCTGCTAAGCAGTTTTTTTCAGGAGGTGGAAATTCCAATTTGAATCCCTTCTCCCCTTATTTTTTCTCTTTTCCCTCTACCTCCCCCTCCTCCTTCTTATTTCACAGGTTGGCAGCATAGTGATCTATCGATATGGTTGTGAATTCAGCATCAGATGTCTTCTTACCTCTTCCACCTTCTCTTGTCTTGCTGGTTAGCGTGCCTGACATGTGGGACATCCCTCCCCAGAAGTCTAATGCGTTGGACTTGTCAGTGCTACTACAACAAGAACAACAGCAGCCTCCACTCACCGGGTCCTTGCTCAGCCTCGTCAGCGCGATGGCTGACTTCTGCTGCAGACGCTCTCTCGCCGTCCTCTGTGCCGGGCTGGTCTCCGGCTGCCCGGGGAGGGGGGGGCTCTCGCTGAGGAACTGAAGCAGCAGCTCGATGGAGTTGAGTGAGGTGAGCTCCAGATGGCAGGACTCGTACACCGCCATGTTGGCGATCACCGTGGCAACCTGAGGGACGAGTGTGTGAGGAGTGTGGGGGGGGGGGGTGGCTGATCCCTCCCTGCTCCTCTTTGCTTGCATTTCTGCAACTGGCTTCTTGAAGATCACTAAGTGTACCTACCAAATATGTTGACTTACAATGTATTTGGATATATTTTTCTATATATATTTACATTTTCTGTAAACACAATTGTCAATATGGCCTATAGCACTCTCACAAATGCTAAAAATGAGTTTTCTAGTGGATATCCTCGAATTACTACCTCTAATATTACTACGGAAATTGCTTTTTTTGATGATTTATTTGGTGGTTTTAATAAGTACTACTCGCAATCAGGTCATCAGTACCTGACGAGAACTGAATAGCTTGAAACTGGCAAAGTGCTCTGTCTGTTTGCTGTTTGTACTCAGTTCAGCGCTTAATGTGTATATAATATTCACATTACGTGTTTGTTACTGGTGGATAACTTGAATTACTACATCTAATTATTTGTTTAAAATTACTTTAAATCATTAGATAATGTTGACTTCAGTGTCTTCAGAAATGATCTAATTTACTACCATCCATTTACACATAAAGGACAAATTCAATAGTAGGAGTTATAAACAAAGCAAGAAATGCCTTCAATAAATCATCAGTAGATGCCTTATCTAACCGCACAAATATCAAATAATTAGGAGCGATTTTAAATCCCACCGAAAAAGCTAGAAGCCCATTTAGAGTCTAGAGACAAAGCCCCTGCTGGGGTAAACAAAAAGATTCGTTTTATTAAAATTAAAGCAAATACATTAAAATTAAGCCTAAAATAATGAATATGAAAATGCATTATGACAAATTGCTGTAAAACAGTTGACCTGACAAATTCAAACAAATGAGTGAATAAAATACATGAGCAAGCGAAACAAACAAGCTAAAAGGGGATTTTAGCTACATATGATGAATCAAAACATAATATAAAAAATACATAATATACATGTAGGTCTTGAGATTATTGCAGCATTTTGAAAATCTTAAGACCCAACCAAATGACTCCAAAAAGTCTGATTTCCAGCTAAAGCTGGATAACTGGCATCCTTGAGTAATGAGTAGTCACATCCATTTTAGACACATCCCAAAACAGTATGTAAATGTCAATTTGACCCTGTCCCGTTGGATAATTTTATATAAACTCTTATGGAAGGAAAATGCAAATTCACCTTTAAGTAACTTTAAAATTGAACGCAATTGTTGATAAAAGAAAGCAGTAAATAAGGCACAAAATATTTTCTTAAGAATAATATGATACAGGTTGTTTATAATCACACAATTTAATGCCAAAGGTGTCTTTCTTAGTCGTGTTATTAAGGCTGTAGGGTGTTAGTGCAGGCTAGTTGTGCCTAGCAACTTCTTTCTGATATGAAAGAATGCCTCATTTACAATTTGTAAATAAAGGGTTAGTTAAGACCCAATGCTGATTCCACAAAAACTGATCATGACTATGCTCATGACCTGAGAAAAAGCTGATCCTGTTTCAAAAAAAACAATGCCTAGACCAAGTATCTTGGGATAAAACATAAAGCCAATTAAAAAAAAACAATGCAAATTCTGAATAATCTGATACCACATGCATGGGTCAAGCCTCGCAGAAATGTTGTATTAGTTAGTAATTTTTGAGAAATTTTGCTTCAATTAGGCAGCATTGTTTTGTATGAGCATATAATAAATGTGTTAATTTTAGTAATTGTGAAAAGAGTCCCCAGTTCTAACAGGTTATTCAATGACATATAGGACTTCATTTTGGTATAAATAAATATATATATGTAAATAAACAATGCAAATAGTAGTTTTATTCACTCTGTTTACAAAAAATTTTTAAAAAGTTAAGAGTAATGTCTTTATTATTTAAAATTAGTAAAACTAATGTATCCCTCCCTAGTAACAGTGCTTGTATTCTAGATTTTCATATTTTTTGGTTGAGTAAAACTGTTTTCATCTAAGATAAATTACCTATAATACCCTATATAAACTCCCCATTTTTAAATGGTGAACTATTATTACATGTGCATATTTGTTATAATTGAAGAACAAAGTTGCAATAATATAACAAATGGATACTATATGTTTATATAATATATGGAAGTACTATGTTAGTGTATTCATTGTTAATCAATGTATTCAGGTTGTTAATATGTGTGATTGGCACATTAACAAATAGCCTGCAATAAAATAAAAGTGACACAAGTAAAGTAAGTAGCTAACAAGGTACAATAATATTTTTCTATATTAAACTATAGATATATAATGCAGAACTATTACAAAGCATGCAAAAGAAAAACCACAATAAAATGTTAAGTTTATTACAATACAAAAGATCCAAGCTTTAACCTTTCATCAAGAAGGCATACTCATGGTGTGAATCGATTAATTTATAATAGCAGAGAATATTGACAGAATGTGTATTACAATTTATAAAAATAGATGTATAATATATATATATATATACACATACAATATATTATATGGCAGTACTATAGTAGTGTAATTAATTGATCTCAGATAATATTTTTTAAAAGTGCCAACATGTAATTTAATATAGACACACTGGTGTAGTAAGAATAACATTTTGAATACAAGGGTCAGTTAGAGATGAGAGTTAGAAAAGCAATAGTTGTGTATAGTATTCGATAGTGAAGTCACTGTTTATCAAGTCATTGAATCTTGTAAGCGCATCCAGGAGAAGTTGATTCCATATTTGATATTCTGAGAATATTCTCATAAATGCTCTGCATCTTAGCAGTATTCTTTTTGCTTTCCATTTTCTCCTTCTCTGCAAACAGAAGCTTCAATTCAAGATCCCTCTTCTGTATACTTCATACAGCCTCCTCCTGTACACAGTAGGACTGTACAGCTTATTGTTTTTTCTGACTGATACAAGTTCAATACTTCATCTTCTTTGTTTTCATTCTCCTTTATTCTTCTTTCATGTGTTGCATGAGCTGATACAGCCATTTCCATCAGGTCTTCTGTTAAGGGGAAAGAGGCACTGGTGTGGTTGATCATTAAAAAATAAGACTTGCTGATGGCTAGAGCTCAGACTGTGTAGGGTGCTAAAGAGTTTTATTTGTTTGTTATAATATCTGGGAGTATGCTTAACACTCTCAAAAACTTGCATGATATCAAGAAAACACTGTCCAATGGAAGATATGTTAAATAGTGTTAAATCAATTAAAAGATACAATATATAAATGGTTTCCTATTAATACTTATAAATTACGTTTTGTATAGATCACATGTAGGACTAATTTTAAAGGATCAGTCAGTAAAAACTTTTAGGTATACTTAATGATCATTTACAAGCATAACTATTTTCAGGCTTTACCTAGAACAAATTGTTGGACCAAGTGCCATTATTTGGGCATTCAGGCAAATATTTTTTAATTCAGGTCAAATCTAAATAATATAATTTAAAAAATATTATATATATTTATTTTATGATTTAAATTATTTTGTATATATAGGTATAGCCAATCATTATACTTTTTTTATCTGTATTTCTTCTATTCCTAAATTACTACTGTATGTAGTTCTATATTAATATGTTTAACATATGTGTACAGATATATATATATATAGTTAATTAAAGTATGATAGAGTGGAATCAGTATAAATTAAAATTAAAGTATCTATAAAAAAGTATATATTTAGAGTAGAATAAAGTAAAATCAGAGTTAGTTAGATTAAAATAAAGCAGAATTAATCAAATCGAGGAAACACAGGATAGGGGTCATTCCATGCCAATTTAATTAAAGTGGTGTGGCATATATCTTTAGATTTTCTTTAAATATTTTTAATGATTAATTTATATTATCTAGGTCATTAATAAGACAACTCCATTTATTTTTTCAATATATTTATTTTTTATATATATACAGTGTCATGCAAATTAGTTTGTCCACCCTATGCAAAAACTAAAATTTCAATAAATCATAAGTAAAAAATAAATAAATAAGGCAATTCAGTTCTTTGATAAAATTGTATTGATAAATTACAAATAATACAACTAAGTACTTCATTTTATTGATAAATTACAAATAATACAACTAAGTACTTCATTTTATTGATAAATTACAAATAATACAATTAGTATTTTATTAAAAACTTTACAAAAGTCAGTACTTAGTGTAGCCCCCTCGAGCTTGGCCTAAGGCAGCAAGTCTGTCAGGCATGGAGTCAAAAAGATGGTGGCAAAACTCTTGGAAATCTGTGTCATTGTTCCATATCTCATTGGCTGAAGCAATGATTTGATTAGGAGCTGTATGGGCACGTTTGTGGAGCTTTCGCTTAAGTTCACCCCAATCGTTTTTAATGATGTTCATGTCGGGACTGTAGGGAGGCCAATCAAGCCTGATGACGCCACTGTTGTCGAGATAGGTTGTCACTAATCTGGCTTTGTGACAAGGAGCGTTGTCTTGTTGGAGAATCCAGTCTTGGTCTCCAAAGACCTGGGCATAGGGTAGAAGGTGTTCTTCTAGAGTTTCACTGTAGCGATGTGCATTCATATACCCTTGAACGGCAACTAAAGGACCTTGACCATGTGTGGAGATGGCGCCCCAAAACATCATCTTTGCAAGGAAGGGACGATGTCCTATGATGTGGCTGGCGGTGATGGGGGAGTTTCTTCTTCGGCGGACAAACTCAGACTTCTGGGCAGTTATGTCAACAGCAGTTTCATCTGTGAATACAACACGCCTCCAGTCCTCAATGGTCCAGTTAAGGTAGCGCTGGGCCCACTGGTGATGAACCTGCATCCTGGCAGCATTTAGGAGAGGAGCCTTGACAGGACAGTAGGCTACAACACCACTTGAATGGATAGAGCGTTTCACAGTGTCGATGCTGATTGTAGCTGCCTCAGGAACCTGCTGCTGTACTTCACGAGCAGTGAAGCAGGGGTTCTGCACAGTAACGCGAGCGATCATCCTGACAGTGCGATTTTGGAGGAGCTTATTTCGCCCACAGCAGCCACGGCGATTGCTCTGAGTACTGCCAGAAGCCTGGAAGCATGTGATGATTCCTTGAATTGTTTACCTTGGAAGGTTTACTATTTGTGCAATGCATCTTTGGCTAAGATTTTCCTGATGGTGGTGGATAACCAAATCTTTAATGTCTCGAGAGGTATCCATACTAAGTCAAGAAGCTCGAGTGCTCACAAAACTGATATTTATGGTTACATTATAGAGTAAGGATATGTATATCTAACTGGATAAGTTCAAGCAATTATCCTATTGGCTGGGAACATAAAAATAAGTAACATGCTGCAAGTGATGCGACACCTAGCAGCATGATATTGATTTCTTGATAAATGATAGTTTTTAAATTGGGTGGATGAATTAATTTGCATGACACTGTATGTGTACATAATAATGTTTGCATGGGTATTTCTATCATATTTATCGGTATAATAGTTTATATTGTTTGATTGATTTTATCAAGTT
>JAUZND010065404.1:0-17649 GCA_034780555.1 Coelogynopora nodosa | reverse complement strand
GTTTTATATCCACAAACTTGAAATATTATTATTGTGTATTTAATTTACATTTTCAGCATCGAGAAGAAAGCATTGGAACGTATTCTGATGAAAACAGCTAAAGAACCCAAAGAAATGAAGAGAAAGAATGCGTCTTCTAGATTGTCAACTCTACCCAAAGTACCGAAAAAGAAATGATTTTCATTGAAAGACAATCCACTAACTCATTTTACTATATAAATTCTCACATTTTCTATATATCTATTATCTACCATTATATTATCTAGTCTTTTTGTAATAAATTATTCCCAGCGTTATTTTCAACCAACTGCGTTTTTTTAATTAAATTGAGCCGCACCAGCACTGAATCATTAATTGAGCGGTATCTTGGCGCCCCTCCCCCCCTACCAGCTCCTGCCCGGGGTACGGGCCGTGATCGCCAACCCAGAGACCCTCGGTCAGTGCGCCGACTCGCAGATGGGCGAGATCTGGGTGTCGGCACCGCACAACGCCGCCGGCTACTTCTCCGTCGTAGGCGGCCCAGTGGCTGCTGACGGCGGCGGCGGTGGTGGGGACACGACGCCACAGGACCCGTCAGCAGAGGGCGGCAGTCTGCAGCAGGAGGGGCAGCCGCCGGTGGGTGGACGCCCAGAGGAGCACTTCAAGGCCAGACTGGCTACGGGGGATATGGACACGGTGTACGCGAGGACGGGCTATCTGGGCTTTGTGCGGCGCACGGATATGACCCAGTGTGACGGAGGTGAGTCAGAGTCAGAGTGGGACGGATGGATATGACCCAGTGTGACGGAGGTGAGTCAGAGTCAGAGTGGGACGGATGGATTTGCGGGGCTTGTGAATTAAGCCCGGCCGGTGGAATAAATAACCTTTTTTTTCATCTAGCTAAGATAAACAAACTACGGCAGTTTAAAAAATGTTTTAAAATGTTTAAAATTTATTTTTAAACATAAATAAGAGACTTTATGATCCGTCATATACGGAAGGTTTTTATCAGGGGGGCACGTGAGAGAGTACGATAGGGCCAGGCTGTATTTAAAGCAGTTGTGATCCATATTTAGTGTCATTTATTCTGAATTATACTAATTATATTATATTAATGCTATCATTTTTCACTACAATTGTCATCCCTCTGTACAGAGCGACACGATGCCCTCTTCGTAGTTGGAGCGCTCAATGAGGCGATGATGCTGCGTGGGATGCGCTATCACCCGATTGACATCGAGAATTCAATCCTTCGCTGCCACAAGAAGATTGCAGAATGGTAAGACTATTCATTATTATATTTCGAGTAAGGAATAGCTATCTTCTATCTCTCTCTCTCTCTTTCTCTCTCTACCTCCCTCTCTCCCTCTATCTCTTTTTCTCTCTCTCTCCCTCCCTCTCTCCCTCTATCTCTCTATCTCTCTCTCTCTCTCTCTCTCTCTCTCTCTCTCTCTCTCTCTCTATTTTGTAATATTTATTGTATATAAAGAGAACTATTATAGTGTAACTTTACTATTGTCATTGCCCTGATGAAGAATACGAAATCTAGATCGGCAGTTTTGACTTCTTATTTAATTTAAATCGAGGTTCTAGAATGAATTATTTTTCATTTTGACAAAAATTAGATTATTTGGGAACATGTCTGATGGTGGACCAGTACGAGTAGACTATCGCTTTGGCGACATTGAGTGGATATTATTTCGAAAATTTCTCTCTCTCTCCCTCTTCCTCTGTCTCTATCTCCCTATCTCTCTATCTATATATATCTCTCTCTCTCTTTCCCTCCCTCTCTCCCTCTATATCTCTCTCTCATAACACTCTCACCTCTCTCTCTCCCTCTATCTATCTCTCCCCTAACACTCTCACCTCTCTCTCTCCCTCTCTCTCTCTCCCTCTATATCTCTCTCTCCTAACACTCTCACCTCTCTCTCTCTCCCTCTATATCTCTCTCTCCTAACACTTTCACCTCTCTCTCTCTCCCTCTCTACTCTCCGTCAATATCTCCCCCCACCCCACAGTGCCGTGTTCTCCTGGTCTAACCTGCTCGTCGCAGTAGTCGAACTGGACGGCCCCGACTGGGAGGCGATGGACCTGGTCCACCTGGTGACAGCCAGCACCCTGGAGGACCACTACCTCATCGTGGGCATCGTTGTTGTCGTCGACCCGGCCAGTGTGCCCATCAATTCTCGCGGTGAGAAGCAGCGAATGCTCCTGCGCGACGCCTTCATCAACGACAAGCTCGACCCGATCTGCGTCGCCTACAACACCTGAGGAGAGAGTTGCTGTTTGCAATGTCGGGTGGACTGTGTGACAAAATCGATAAATTAGATATATCAATTACATAGTCATAAAGTTCATCTACACATATATATATTTATTTATTTTATCGACCTTTCCCTACATGAATTCAACATCGTGAGTGGCCTATCTATCCAAATTGTAGGTAATGAAATATCTGGACGCGGCACAAGGATCTCATTTTCTTCACTGAGAGACTAGAATCTCGAAATATTTATTTTTACACTTCTGAAAGTGTTGGACGGGGATTTATCGAGTAGTGGACAGTGTTATGGTCCACGCCTCCGCCTGTTTAAGTTTGTGAAAACTAACTGTACATAACATTGTTATCATTTATAATATAAAATACATTTTGAGTGAATTATCTAGTCTTCATTATATACAATACAATATATTATAGTACGTTTACTTTCAATATCTTATGTATACTGTTGGTTATGTGCATACGACCCGTTTAATGTATGATTGGTGTTGATTCATTGTTGACTTGCATTTAAACCACCGAACAGCTTTCAATTATTATTTTGTACGATAACCATGCCCTAATATCCTAACTGCCGACACCATCTTACTCTCTTTATCCCTTTATCTCTGTGTGTATATATTAATCGCTATTTTGTAAGGTACAACGTAATATGCTGCGATTGGACGGTGTCATATTCCGCTATTTGGTCACTGAGAAACTCTTAGCAATAACTTATTCAATAATTATTAAGTCTTTTGTGCGAAATTCGGGAGAAAATGCTAAGAGGACTAAATGTGACCATTCTACACCTTTGCATTAATATAAACTCATTATTAAGTATATGTTAATTATTGTTGCTGAGTCCACCATTTCTCCACTACTCGTGTTGCCAAAGATTTTGACTTCACACAATTTGCTTTTTTGAGCAGTCAGTAATAAATCAATATATCTACTAAATTATAATGATTGTAAGCTAGTCTTTCATATTCGACCGCGTTATCGTGGTTATCATTCAAAACCGTCATGGACTCTCGTCCCCAATTTCTCTCGATCCCTGTGTGTATAAATATCCATTTATTTATGCTGAAGAGACTGTATTGAACAGAATTCCAATAAAGCAACTATCAGTTGTCATCTGTTTTGTAAAGATTGTTTCCCCTGTCTAAATCATATTGTAAAAAGGTCAGTTTTCAAATACAAAATTATACGTAATACTGACAAGTAAACAGTTGTTATATGAGAATGATGCCATTTGTTACCTGACCTTCTCAATATCATTTCCTTTCTCCACTGTCTCTATTTTATTATATTCATCAGACTGACATCCTTTATATGCCTTCAGTTACAGCATTATAATCTGGCACGACGAAATGTTTCTGTCCTTACCAAGCTGATATTGCCATCGTTAACCCACACTACATCTACACACCACTGCATACAGTATTCAGACCTTTATATGACGGACTGTGTCATATATATATATAATAAATATGACTCGCTTCTCGTGTATTCAGTGGAGGCACCAAGAATTAATACTGTACCTTCAATTGTTTTTATAATATACTTATAATAATAAAGCTAACTTATCGTAATCTAAAATAATCCTTGTATTTTTCTGTTTTAAGGTATACTCTAAACTAATGTATTGAACTTGTTCCTAATTTTATATTACGAAAGTCTTGACTTTAATGTAGAAATCAGACCTAGTTTTTTTTATAATAGGCGATTTTAAAAAGGGGTGGCTTAAATTTTTAAACGGTTAAAAAAGCAATTTTTCCCCATTTTTGAAAAGGGAAAATCTCGTACACAGGAGGGTGGTTTTAAACCCCGGCCTTTATAGAACACAATGTCGGCTATTACTTTTACGAGAACAATTTGTATTTTAGTAGTTTTTAAATACTGAAATATTTTATTAAAGGCCCCTGCGTAATCTAGTTCAGATGTTTACCCTATGTGGCGGTAGTTCGAAACAGGCAACGTACCAACCCAAATTATTATTTTAGGGTCATAGAAATTCCTGTTTGAAAAGCTATTTCGATCGTCAATGTGAAATTACCTTTGATTCTATGTCGATTCAACAAATGAGTCAAAATTATTTCTGAGTATTTGTTTGGTTTGTTATACAGTGAAGTTGGTGCTTTGTTATGTGCTTGAGAAATCCTGCACTGAATGATCGAGTGTTGCATGTAGATGAGTAGAGCTGTAATGTTTCATACGAGTATTTTGTGTACAAGAACAATCTCTTTGCAATTAATTCTTTGTTCGACAGGTAGCCAGTGGATTAACTGATTATTGAATATCACGCCAAGATTACGGGCTAGTTCTATCGGATTGAACTTCATTGATATTATTAGTTGATCAATTGGTTTACATGAGTGCAGGATAAGGGTGGTCTTTAGTTGGAGTTTATTCTCCACCATCCATTCATATAATACTTTATAAAGATAGCTCACTGAGTTGGATAGCTGGTTCATCTGATTAGAAAACCAACCAATACCGCATGTAATCTGCCTATAAGTGTTAATTTAGACCATCGGAAGAAATTATTCAACCAAGAGGTATCGTATAGGCAGTAAACAGAACGGGACACCAGACGCTTTCTTGAGGGATACCAAAACGAAGGTTGTGCTTCTTAGATATCGATGTACCTGATTAAACACAAAACGTTCTATACCACTCAAATAGTTGTGATATCGGATCCAAGCTGCAAGTTTTCCAGTAATTCCAAACAAATTCTTTAGTGTTGACATCAAGATAGTATGGTCAATTGTATCAAAGGCTGCTAACAAGTTAAGTAAAATAAGGGGGACAAGTGTGGTTTTCGTAAAGTTCCATAAGTATGATGTTTGATATGTACAGAAGAGCAGTTTCTACACTTTAGGACGATATAAGTGTTTGTGTAAGCGCGTAGCTGCAACCCGTTCGATCGTTTTTTCTAAAAAATATAGATTTGAAACACGACCGTAATTATTCATGACATTCTTATCAAGGTATGGTTTCTTCAATAATTGTTTTATTGCTATATATATCTGTTTCTATTTGAGAAGCAAGCTCCATAGAAGGATTTATTCGCAATTTCATGAGGAATTGGACTAAAATTTTTAGACAAATAAATAGAAGATGACTTGGAAGAAGGACCCTGGATGCTTTTTTAGGCGAACAACATTGAAATAATTTCCTAATTTCCTCCGCATTAGAAGGTTCTGCAGAGTTGTTCAGAAGAGTTAATGCATCATTAGAAGATATCAATTACAATTGTACAAAATTGTTGGACTAAGTCGTCGAGAACATTAGTAAAAAGAAAGTCTTTATAATAGAGCTCGTTAATAAAGTTATTAATTCTTGTCTTGTTAGATATAAAATGTATTGTACATATTAAACTAATTTAGAACAGAAATAAAATATTTATAATATAGTGAATGTTTTATATATTTATTTATATGTTTTTTACCGATAAAAACTCGTCTTAAAAATGTTTATCATAAAAAGTCGTTTTAAAATATCTTGAGTCGAGTACAATATACATGCAACCAGTTGAGACGTTTAATTAATCGTTGTAAGATTTGGTATTATTATCCTAATTGTTTATATCTTTTTATAATTAATATTGTTCCGACTGTTACCATAATATTGTTTCTAACTAAAAACTATACTTAAGCATAATAAGAGAAAAAGCTGTTTTTTCTCGTAAAAATAAAAGAGATCAGTGCATCATATACTACAAAATGTTTTACTTAAATCCTTACATAGTAACGATAAATGGGGGTAAAAATATATATATATATATAAATATTACCTTATTAATATGTAATATATATATATTCAACTACAGTTCTATGGAATAACACGTATCTAATATGGAAATAAAGTGTAATTTTTTCAACTGTTTATGTATTTAATAAATAATGTAATGTTTAGTATCATATACAATAGAGTTATAAATTTAATTATATAGAATATTCAAAATATATGTATAATTTTTTATTTACAAATGATATATATAAATTATATGTAAACATTATAGACATAAATATTGAGTTTATATAGATAGTAATGTATCATAATTATAGACTTGTACAATTATTATAATTATAAAAAATTATTAAAATTCTCAAAATATATTGTTTGAATAAAGGAATATATTTTAACCGCCTTAACTGAAGCCATCGATTTTTTGTAGATTTTTATTTTTTCGGAGTCAAGATAACCTAAACAGAGAATTTGAGTCGTATATTTATGGCATCAATATGTAAGCTATGTTGTACATATTGGTGTATTAACAAGACCATTATCAAATAATACTAGTGCATTGCCATTTTATTATTAATATAATTTTTTTATTAAATTTTAAAAACCTAAAATTTGACTCATTCCTTGACCTTAGACTTGTCTTAGTTCCCTCAATGGCAATAATTTCCAAGAACAAATTTGTTATGTTGAGATATTGTATAATTTATATACAATTTTACAATATATTATAAAGATATAGACTGTATAGACTATGTCATAACACCTTTTTATTTTCCTTTATAATATATGACTGACTTTCTTATGACTTTTGAAGTGTAACTGTCTATGACTAGGTCTATGACATAACTATAGGAAAGTCAGTCTATATCTATAAGGAAAATTAGAAGGTGTTTTTTATAAAATAATCAGAAAAAATTATATATCATTAATTTTTTATAGGTATAAATAAATAATTTATTAAGATAAACTCAGTTTGTTATTAAATTAAAAATTCACATAGTCATAGGACATATATGCATCATGTCATACTTTATAAGTTTATACTGACACTGTATAATATCAAGATTAAAATAATACATACATGATAGTTATAACTTTATAGTCTTTAATTTAGTAAGACAAAATTAAATATATATTTAATTCTGTCTGAAAACTAAGTCAAGGCTTAGACTATAAGTCTTAGCTTAGCCTTAGGAGTCAAGGTAATAACCAAAGTTTTCTAAACTAGCCTCAGCTGATGCTAAAGGGGTGGGTGGGTAGTTCTGAGTTAACATCTGCTGATGCTAGTTAAGACAACATTGGTTATTACTGCAACCCCTTAGGCTAGTATTACTATAGTCTATATTATAAAACTGCTTGAACAAATAAATTCATTTAAAGAACTTTTTTTTTTGTTTGAAAATACATGTATATTTATATATATTATGCACATTTAAGCAATGTATACAATTTATAAATTGTGTGGATAAGTAAGTTGAGTTGTTTAACTGTTAGTAATTAATTTTTAAATATAATACATTTAGTATTAAATTATAATGTATATATATATATATAAAATATACAATTTGTATTTCCCAAACTAGTCAGAAATCCTCAAACTAGCTGCAACTTTTTTATTTATAAAAAATATATCCTGCAAACTAACTGGAATAATAAGTAAAATACCTTAAAGAATATTTCTGTACAAAGTTAGCCATTGATTTTGCTTTAAACTAGAGAAATAATTAATTATATATAAATTTTTACCAAAAATAAATTTTAAATCCCTAAACTAGCTGCAGCTTTTTTATTTATAAAATATACCCCAAACTAACTGGAATAATATGTATAATATTCATAAGAATGTTTGAACAACAATTTAGCCATAGATATTACTTTAAACTAGAAAAATCATTGATTATATATTAATTTGTATTAAATTTAAAAATATTCTTTAATGTAAAAATATTATTTAAGTATTTTACTTATTATTCCACAGTTAGTTTGGTATATATTTATATATACACAAAAAAGTTTTAACTATTTCATAATTTCTGGTTAGTTCAGGAAATACAAATAACCAAAGATAATGCAATCATTAGTTCATAATAATAATTTTTATTTATCTTTATTTTAATATTACTTTTAAACTTATATTTATCAGAGGTTATGAAATCTTGAAATTGATAAAATGTGTTAAGACAATGTATACATATGCACCATTTGTTTGTCCTTATGATAGATACATTTCACTATTAGTAAATAGTCTTAATTTTTGTAATAAATCATTAGATATTAATTATCCAATAATTTTTTTGAAATAATTTATATATAGATAGTTTAAAAAATTTTAATATTTTTTACATTTATTAAATATGCTTGAATCCTGTGCCACAGATTAATGAAATATATATATATTACAGAAATTAATAATTACAACAACTTAGAATTTAACTATATGATATTAGTAAAATAATATTATTAAGCAGTATATTAATACTTTTTCTTAATTATATACATGTAATATATATGCTCTCATGCATATCTGAGATTATTAATTCTTTCCCTACTTATCTTGACTCCTGCATTTAATGATTTGAGCCCTGCTTTCCTCATAATATGCTCACTATATACATTTAAAAGATATATGGTGAGAGGATACATCCTTGTCTAACCCCTTTTCCTATACTGAATCCTTCCATTTCTTCAAATTCAGTTCAGACTGTTGCTTCTTGGTTGTTGTACTATGTTTTTAGAAGATTAATCAGGTGATCTGGCACTCCCATATTCCTCAATACATTCCATAACAATGGATGATCAATGTAATCAAAAGCTTTGCTATAGTTAATTATTAGGAAAAGTAAACTTCTTGCTGATACTCTATAGCTCTTTCCATCTAGCATTTGCAATTTGATTTTCTGTTCCTCTGTTTCTTTTGAATCGAGCTTGTTCTTTGGGTATTTCTCTTTTTATGTGTACTTGTAGTCTGCCTTAGAGGATTTTTTAAAAGACAAAATACTTTTGTAAGAGATTAAAGCAATGGTTCTATTGTTAGCATATTCTCTTTTTTTGGAAAAGGGACATACACTAACTTTTTCCATTCCTTTGGCCAGGTGCCTCAGTTCCATATTGTATTACACACATTGGCAATACATCCACTGTTTCCTTTCATGCCCCTTTTATACAGTGTCACTCGTATTAATCCACCCACCCAATTAAAAAGTTAAAAAAAAGACATTGTCATAAAAATGTATTTACATGTTGAATTATAAATAAAAACAGTTATACCATGCAAAAAATAACAAAACATTATAATGAAAATTAGTTAATACCATGTGTAACCACCTCTGGTTGCTCTAAGAGCTTCTAATCTATGAGGCATGGAGTCTATAATAAACTGGCAAAACTGATTAAACTCTTGGTTAAACTCTTAGACTCCATGCCTTGTAGATTAAAAGCTCTTAGAGCAACCAGAGGTGGTTACATGCGATATTAACTAATTTTCATTATGTTGTTTTTTATTTTTTGCATGGTATAACTCTTTTTATTTATAATTCAACATGTAAATACATTTTTATGACAATTTTTTTAAAACTTTTTAATTGGGTGGGCGGATTAATATGAGTGACACTGTAAGTTCTATGGGAATATCATCTGTGTCTGGTGATTTCCCATCTGAGATATCCCCCAAGGCCTTATAGACTTCACTTTTCAGTATTGCTGGTTCTTTTCCAAATTCCCTTTCATGGTAAACAATCTGAACTTTTCCATCTCATTTATTCAATTTTTTAATATATATATTTCCTTCTTTCTCTTGCCAGCTTGATAGCCTCTTCCAGTAACCATTGTTCTTTCCTCTTCCACTTTACTTTTCAGTGTGTTTCTTGGCTGTCTCTATTACTGTTTCTCTCATATCTTGCCAAAGTTCATCTGGTTCCTTTTCAATCATTTGAAGGTTCGAGAATCTATTTTTGATTTCAACTGCATACTGTTTAAGAATTCCCTTTCTATTATAATATAATTGTATTATATATATTAATATTTGGTATAAATATATATTAATATTTGGTATAAATATATATTAATATATTCCCTTTGTAATATATATTACAAATAAGTTATATGTTTTATAGTATCACTTATAGTTATTTCAATATTAATTTTTTAATAATTCTTATTCAGCAAATTAGTTACTTAGCTCAATGTTTAAAGTCAGGCTATGTGTACTAAAATGCTTATTTTAAGGTCATCTTAAAATTTATTTTATATGTATAACTGTACATATATATGTTTCTTTTTATTAATTATTGTAGCTAGTATTTTCTCATTTATTTATAAGTATACTTCCAGTATATGTTGTTATTTGAATTGACATAATTATGTTTTATATTAGTTACATTTTATTTTGACATATTATCCATATTTTTGTTACATGCGTGACAGATAGAATTATATAACATAAAGCCAACCTCTGAACTTTTGCCACTAGGAGAGTTCAAAAAAAAGAGTAAGATCTACCTATTTTGTGACACCACCAGCATTAAAATTCAGACAAATAAGTTACTATCATTTATGATAGTTATTTATGTGAAACTATCTTGTCTACTCGGTTCTACTCAACTTCATCTTATCAAAGGGTTTGATTTTGTATTGTGCATAATTAACATATAAGCCAATGTACAATTTTTTTCTGATATTTCAATAATATTTCTTGAGTTTTATACAAGTATATTCAGTTCATTTAATATATTTTTGTTTGCAATGTATTTGTTTCTTTCATTTTTTGTTTTTCTTTAAAATTGACTCTTTGTAATTTGAAATTAATTTAATTTCAGAATATGTTGTTAATTGGTGTGGTCATTGTCTCACCAAGGAATTAAACAAAGTTTTGACACATTTGCTGCTATGAATTTTGGCGAGCAAGAATGGACGACTCCAGGGCGGCATGTTGCACCAGAAAGTAACACTGACACTGATAAGAGCGATTATGAGTTTGAAGAAGAAGAATATGAGGAGGAGGATGATGATAACAGTTCCTATGAACAGGTGATTTACATTTATTAAAATAATTGAACTGGTTATAATAATTATGCAGGTTATGTATTAAACTGAATGGTGTATGCATAATTAAAGCTGTTGTTGAGTACTGTAGGGTACACATTTTTATACATATTTAGTACACATAATATGATAGTGTTCAAACAGGGTTAAAACAGAACCTCGAATACCCTTGAATTTAAATTGTTCTCTTTAAGGGTCCTTGAACCTCTTTAAAATTAAAGGAAAGAGTTCTCAAATCCCATCTCAATTTAAAATATTTGAAGCACTTTGTCAAATTCTTCATATTTATAATGCTTATTTTATTTACAGTTTTGTTGTGTTAAAAAATCTGTTGAGTTACATTTATTATTAAGATGTTTAGAACCACTTCACAATTCACAACTTTTAAAACTAATTTAAAGCTATTTTACATTTATTACTAAAATGATTGATTGAAATGCAAATTTTTTAATGATTTTTTTATAACAACAGTTTTCCTATTATATTTATTTGACCATTTATATTATTATTTATCAGACCAAATGTCTTTTGTTTTCTTATGCTTAATTTGATATAAAGATATCATATTTCATAATATGATGTTAATGTTTTAATGGTGACCTACTCCATATCAGAGTATATTGAAATAATTGATTGTAATAGCCGTGTTTTAATGGTTTATGTTTTTAAAATTATGTTACATATCTAATTTGGAATATTCGAATAATTCCATGCAAGGAATCGATTTTACACGTTTAAAAATTGTAATATTGTAGTACATTTATTTATTAATATTGAATTAAGTAATGCAGTCTAATGTCCTTGTTTTATTGTTGACCACTTATAAATGCATTTTAGTTATATATTTTAATTTAACTTATCCTCTCTTTATGTAACACCATTTATATTTGCCTTACATTTACATAATATAATTATCAATTAAATTCTTATTTATTTGTGTTCAATTTCAAAGCAATTATACAAAATGTTGTTATGCCTATCCATATTTTTCATATTGAAATGTCTTCTTTTTATAATCAGTTGATATTCTATTAATATCAGATTAATTTAATAATATCTTGGATTAGTACTATTGATTGTGATTGTGTTACTAGTTCTATCTACAATTTGAATTCTAGTTACATATTATGTTAACTAGTAAAGCTTTACATGAACCATTACTTGTTCTATGTAACGTTTAAATATTTTTCTCTGATGAAGCTCATTTCTTGAAATGGCTTGTGTTGGATAACTAACCAGCTTTGCGATATCCACCTACCAGCAGTTCACTCTGCAGCCCCTGACCAGCCCGCCTCCAAGGGTGAGCTCCAATATGATTGGTCCATATCGGATCGTCCGGACCATTGGCAAGGGCAACTTTGCTGTGGTGAAATTGGCGATTCATCAGCTTACTGGCACTTTGGTCAGTTGAACTAAGCTATTGTTGACTTTTAATACATTAATCTTGAAGTAAACTCTTCTTGTTGACTATAGTTTTATTATTAGTATTATGAATGCTTTATTTTAATGGTAGATATTCATTTCAGCATCGAATAGTTATACAATTTTGCCTTTTTTTCCCTTACTTGTAGCTGGCCATCAAGGTGATCAACAGGGATCTAATAGGTGACCTTCAGATGTCGAAAGTTCGACGAGAAATTGACGCGATCAAAGTTCTCGACCATCCGCATATTATTAAACTTTATGAGGTAGGTATATCCAGTTGTTTTTGTGCGTGTGTGTGTCGGTACCGCTTCCGTGTATACAATACTGTAATTAGGATAGGCTTCCTGAGGGGCGGTTGTATATCCGTGTTTCTCTCCAATTCACACTTCCAGGTACTGCAGTCTGGTTCGAAGATATTCTTGGTCATGGAATACGCGAGCTGCGGCGAAATTTTCGGTACGATTATTCTATTCTTTCTTTATGTGAAAATTATCCTACATTACAGTATGCATACTTGTTTTTTGGTGATTTTTAATTGTCCCATACATAGTGTATCTACATGTACGTGACTTATCAAAAATAGTAATTTTTAACAAAAAAAGTGAATGAGTAATAAATAACTATACGTGATTTTCTTATATACTTAATTTATTTAATTATATAGGTGACATTTAGATGTATATTGATAATGATTTTTATCCTACCCATGTAATCTATATTCTGTATCCATATGTATGTAAATATTTAATAAATCTAAATTATTAAATCCACATTGGCTATAACACCAATTTGTTGTCCCTAAATATATTTTAATTTTTTACTTTATTTTGTCAGTTTGCCTATAATGTATATCAACACTTTTTTCTTGAATTTATACTTCTGTTTTATATTTTACGATATTTTATAGTTTTTGGTAAAATAATTATGCATAAATGTTTTTGTAAATATTCGAGAATATACGTGAATTTTGTTGTCTTAAGATGTAGACTTCCTGATATCTGATGAATATTTTAATTTCTTGAATTTACTACATTCTATCATTCATGTTACTAATAGTAAAATTTCGACCAAGTTTGTCAATTTTATAAACGAAATTGTGTGCAATCTTTGTAACTATTCTCATGTGTTTTTAAACATTACACGTTACCCGACCCATCTGTCTACTCCTGCATTATTTTACTATTTCGTTGTATTATTAGTTATATTATCTACTTTATTCCTGCTTTTGTGTCACCTGAGGGAAATAACATCTTGCAATAAAGATAGGAATATATTTTAGGTATAGATACAGTATTTTCCGTTCATGTTGAGGTTTGATTTAGTGTAATTTAATAGCTGCGGAACCGTAAGTGTTGTTAAATCTCCCCAACATTTTTGAGGTGTATTTTATGGATTCTCGTCTCACTAACCATCTCCCAGAATGGAGTCTTCCTATCTCTCAACACTTTTCATCAACTATGCGGATAGATATAGAATGAACATTAATGAATAAATGATGGTTGACTGCCTTTATATCTGTAATCAACAGAACAGTACAATAAAAACAAGGATCATCTGCTCTATTTATTACGGAATATATGAACAGGAAGTCTAACCTTGTATGCTGTGTAAATAATCTGCTTCATTTATTGAGCATAACAATTTAAGATAAGCCATAATTGAAAGATAACATCAATTTTACCATCTACTATTTTGTAAAGTCAGCCCAATTGTTAGACACTTAAAAATACTATTATTCTTTGTAAGACTGGTTTCCAATTTATTTTATGCCATTAAAATAAAAGTTCACTATGAGAATTTAGAGCACATGGAAACCGCAAGTTCTGGATATCATGAATGAAAGTGAATTCCACAAGAGTAAAATTAATATTGCCCAGTTGTTTTACCATTTAATTTTTTTTTTATTAGTTTAATGTTCAAACGATGTTTGTATTTATATGCGAGTGAATCTAATTTATCTTTAAATCCCTCTTATGGTCATTGTAAAGGAGGTAAACATATTATGTAAACCACAGTTTGTCAATTTTTGGATGTCTGGAGTTATAAGTAAAGTTGCATGATTGTTCAAGAACCATATTCCACAATTCCTCCACTCAGAACACCTCCAAGTGCGCCAGAACCTTCCAGAGAACGAGGCCCGCGAGGTCTTCTGGCAGGTGGTGACCGCCATCGAGTTCTGTCATCGATCCGGCATTGTCCATCGCGACCTCAAGGCCGAGAACCTCCTCCTTGACGACAAGGGTCAGGTCAAGGTTGTTGGTGAGTGCCCCTCCTCAACAACTGTAGAAGCACGCTACCATTTTTGCCAATAGTGGTACTTTAGCCATCTTTTGATATTAATATATTAATGTCCCGTTGTGATCAAAAACATGATTGTCAGGGCATAATTGCCCCACTTTTCAAATCCTAGTTGCTCGTAAAACAAGTTATTACTCTAACAACTTGGGAAGAAAACGTGATTCTAATAGGCCAATTTATATCATGTGATACCACTGTTAGTAATTGTGGCTGTATTGCCTGCCATGGTGTGTGTGTGGAGGTATACACACATAAACATTGCCGCCCCTATGCATGCCTACAGTTAAACATTAACACGAGACATGTACAATCGCGGTCGGCGACAGCGCAGCAGCAACAGTTTCTGCCGCTGGGCAGACAAACCAGTTAGTAGTGCAATGCAGCAGATCTCAAGAAATCTGAACTTTGTACTTTATTGTATGTGTTGTATATTCTGGTAAATAATTTCACCATCTGTGGCGCTTTTTCTTCTTTTTTGACCATGTATTTTTTCTTTCACTTTATTATATTAATAAATATGATGGTGTGGCTATTTGTCCTCGCGTATACTTATGTGCAACTATCTGTGTTGTTTCCTGCGTTTAGCGTTTTGTTGTTTTTTTAATGTAAAAAAACATATATTTATAAATAATTCCACGATTAATATTTTGACATTTAAAATAGTGCTGTGAAGTCCCGAGCTATCAAATTAACAAATAAAATAGATATATACATATTATTATGCTCGGTAATCCTCGTTCGAGGACAAATAGCCACATCGTAATAAATAATATCATCTGCAGAACATTTTCAGGTCAGATATTCTGTTCTAGTCGTTTTTGATTGCAGATTTGCCTTATCTAAATAAGTATTTTTGTATTTAAAAACATAATTATTTATTATATTTTTGAAGACATATGAAAATCCTTTCCCGTTCAATTTCGAAATTAAAAGATTCCTATTTTAGGTATACTATTAATTATGTGGCATTTATTCGTACGTAAATTACATTGCAATTTAAGACATACATAATTAAACTGTAAACATTATTTTTGAACACTACTCAGATAAGGGGTGGAAAACCATGCTTAGATCCCAGATAGGTGGAATTCCCGAATATTGGTGAACTTGAGGTTATGTCTCTCTGTTTTGTTTATATTGCCTTTTATACTTCTGAAGAGTTGTCGGACATTTTTTTAAATATCTAATATTGATTATAAATATGGACCAAGTTCTATCTGGTATAGGACAATGATTGTGTTTTAAAAAATGCGCATTGAATTTATTAAGTAAACACTATTTTCTATATATGCTTGTTTCTAGCTTTTTTTCTTGTATATAATATAATAAAATAATTATAATATCCGACGTTATGTGACTTTCCGCTGAGCGATTACGTACGGGGTTTCTTTAAACTATGTCAGACGTACGCAGCTGTTCAAATCTTTTCATATTTCGAACTGAATTGTCTGTGTAAGATAATAATAATGAGAACTGATTCCATTAGGATTTAAAGTATTCTAATCTGAACCATATATGCATAATAAGTTCCATTAACCTAACTTCACTATATCTAAGAATGTCGCCATTCTCATGAAATTATGTCTGATATTTATCTTTTTCCCTTTTTAGATTCATTTTTTTGTGATTAATTAAATTAAAGCTGTAATGTATTTTACAAAGTATATAATTGCATTATTATTTTGTTCAATAATCGATATTTTATATTGTCACGCTGTAAATTAAAGTTTTTATCAATGTAACTGATGCATTTACTTAGTTGAATATTAGTTATTCTGTTATTTGATTATTGTATATTAAAAATGTAAACATATTCTATGACAATTAATGACGTACTTTTTGATCTGATGTATCTTCTAAGATACCATACAATTTGCTTTTAAATAATTATATATTTCTCCCAAAATATGCATTATTGTAGGCTTTTATACAAGTAACTATAGTATATAATGTATATATACAGTATATAAAGAGTAACACAGAAACAATATATAAGAATAATATATTTATTTTCTTACTTTAAGGAGAAAAGTGAGGTTTTTTGTCCCACAGGATGTCGAAGCCCGATGATTACTTAATCCTAAGGGACTTCTTTCGTGTTATGTACCATGTTTTTTCACAGTACATTTTATTGATTTTGTTTGCAGTATATTTAGTAAACAATAAATGTTATCAAGTATTCCTAGTACAAAGAAAGTTATGGCTAATCTGCTACAGGATGAGCGACATGCTTTTCATAATTTCTTTGTTTTTTCGTCAAAATTTGCACTTTTCGTCCCGCTGTGAAACAAATGAATAAACGAAGTATATAATATATATATGTATATAGTATAATCGGTTTTTTAATAGCATATTCTTATGATGTTTACTAATTCGCTCCGAATAATTTATTCATACTTACTAGACTATCTTTTCCTTTAACAATTATTCTTCACAGCTTGTTTGTCAGGAATGTTCTTTATTGAGCATAATTGTTTATTATCATCCATAATTCAAAGCAAGTGTCATTTGCACTTGTTACTATTGTGAAATCCGCATAACTAATTCGATACATCTTAACATTTTGTTACTATTTGGCATAATATCTTTCAATACGCGCAAGTAACACAGATTACGGATTTCTATCAGTCTTAACGATAACAAAATGTAATAGTACATTATTTATAATAGTGCACTATTGTAAAAGTTAGTTATAATAATCATTGCACATGGAAACCGCAATTGAAAGATGATTTTTTTTAAAATGTTAATAATAACTTAATGGAATTGTAATAATGATCGAGCTAACATATTTTCTACCTCGTCTTTCTCTTCTCCCCCTTTTCTCCTCTCTCCCTCTTTCTTCTCTCTCTCCCCCTTTCTCTTCTCTCTCCCTTTTCTCTTATCTCTCCCTT
>JAUZND010065393.1:0-17649 GCA_034780555.1 Coelogynopora nodosa | reverse complement strand
TATATAACTAGACTTATATACTAGACTCCGAAATGGAATTTCCAAAAGCTAAATAAAATATTATGTACATATAAGTGTTAAATAAAATTAAATAGGAAAGTGTATACGTCTTTTTGAACCATCCTAAATTTTCCCCCTGATTACGATACATGACTTTTAATTTTTAATAAGATTTTGTTGTATTGTTTGTGTTTATATATATATTTATAGTTTGTTTCATTATAAGCTAATAACCCTCCTCCCCACCATTACTATTATAAATGTTTCATGAATATATCATTGCTACAACCCTTTATGCACAACGGAAGTAGTTGAGCAATTTTAGTTATATAAGTATACGCGGGCACGCAATATCTCCTCAAATTTGCTAATTCAATTAACGATTTATAAACTTTTACCCAATTTGATTGACAGCGGCAACATCTGCCTTCTATTCGAGTTGACTTTATATGGGGAACTCAAACGAAACAGAATCGCTACATGCCTGCTTAACTATATATAAACTGTAACCTGGATGATATATGATGGATATTATATGTGTGATATTGCAATTAGCGTATTAGAAACATCTTTTTTGTATTATTAAAAAGTACAAATTGTTTCATTTAATTATTATGTTTGTTATATTTTGATATCTTTGTAGTTTTATATGTACTAGCTTTTCTCTTTATGTTGATACATTTCCAGGAATATAGGTTCAAAGATGACCACTAAAACAAGAGCACTTTCGACCTAATATGTGAAAATATTTATGGAATTGATGGAATTAAAATTTAAAAAATTGGCAGAATTTTTAATGTTGTTAGATAATAACATTAATTAGAATATTACAGAATATTTAAGCACATTCATAAATATAATTATAATATATGTATTTATACAATTGAATATCAAACAATTGGTATAAAGGTAAATAACGATAAACAGGTACATAAATGTAAATATATGTACACTATAGGTAAACAAATAAATAGGAAAGTAGCCTACACATTCACCTGTAAACTTTATTTGGCATAAGAAGTTAAACAATTTACATTGAAAATAGAATATTAGTTTCAATTCCACATATTTGTGACATTATAAAAAAATAATTGTAATGCATACGACAATATTAACATATCAAATAACTGATGTATATATATATATACTTGAAAATCTTTTTTCCGATTATTTTAGGTAGGTACCTAATATGAATAAAATAATATTTTAAAAATAATCACATAATCAACAAAAATGCTTGAGCTATAGAAAAAGAATAATCAGTTGCATCAGTATTTTCACATAAATTGAAGGTGCATAATGCATTCATTTTATTATTTTTTTAGACTCTGATTTTGAAAATTATCGCATACAACAATTACTAAAAAGTGATAAATAAGTTCTGATAAATTACAAGCAATTTCTAAATACCTAAAAATAATAGCTCAATACTTAGCATAAATATCCTACATTTCTAAATACTAACAATCATTCGCTTGTAAGCAATTATATTGGGATATCTTAATAAGATTACTCAATTAGGGTAAACTGAATAAGCGGGTCACTGAATTAGAGCGTCATAATAAAAATCCATCTCGAAATATTATGACATAGAGCGTTCTAGAAATACACAGTTTGGAATCAGCGCGTCACTGAATAAGCGCGAACCGGAATAAGCGCGTAAGGATCTACCACGTAAGAAAATGTACAGGCCCTATGGGAGGCGGTTCAGCCCACCCCTCAATTATCGTACTTTTAACTTGTTGACTTATGTTAACCTTATATCTTCGAAATATCAATGAAAAAGAATGTAAAAGAACAACTGTATTAATTATAAGCAATAGGCCCCTACAAACCCACTATACTGTACATACATGGTCAGTTAATCAATATTTTCGTTGAATTTCAATTAAATATGTTATTAGTTGTTACACACGGTCCAAAAAAAGAGTGCAAGACTGAGTGCCTATGAAGGTCCACTATTATACACAGATTACAAGTAGGCCTATACCTATAGAATAGCCTACTAAATTATATAATAAGAACGCAGTTCACATAAAACTTTGATGTTATTTTTAATGCAGAATCAGCCTCATTTGACCTTGACCTACATTATTGTGACTTCTAACTCATCAACATAATAAACATAAAGGAAACCTCTTTCATTATCTAAACTAGTTCCACCATTCTACACAATTCAACTCAGATAAAAATAATTTGTATTTCTGGATCTATAATTGAAATCGGTGCTGTATCAAATCTACTAATCAAAACAGATCAATTACTGTGCAACGATAGTTTCGCATAATTATATTAATCAATAATCAATATTCAATATTTAAAAAAAGCTGGCCAAATTTCACAGACATTCTAAACAGAATTCTAAAAAGATGCTATAATTCTAGTAGTAACATAAAGATTAGGCGCTTATTTCCTTCGTTTTTATGGATTATAGATGCATTTCTTCATATTATATTACTGTTACATATTTTTTAGAGGAATTTGGTTTAAAACATAATGTTTTTTAATACTTTTTGTACATAATAGTAATTATGTTGTGCATTTAAATAAACACATTACTAGTATATGTTCTGTTATATGTTTTAATAAACTTAAAAAACAATGCAAATTTGGCGAAAGCTACAATAGACATTTGTAGTCTATAAAAACACAGCCGAATTATGGCTTGTGATGATTTGGTATCTATCTGTTTCATAGTTTATTTGAATCTTCTATGGTAGTGCTACATATAATGAATTTGGAACCATGAGTTACAGAATATGAAAGTCAGTGGCGGTTGAATTAAAAATTTATTTTGTTCTAACGTAAAAATAGGACACAATGTGGTAACCCTGTAAATCGATGACTTTCTTATAAACTATATATCCATTCGAGTATAAGAAACGATATATTGAATCATATCACCTATGTTCAAAGAGCTTCTGTTTCAAATATCAACCTAATTGAGCGATTTTAAAAATTATTAAGAAATGTTCATATTTTTTTCTGTTACGCTATCAACCAAATATTTCAAAGATGATGCGAATGTTTTATATATCATTAGAATCTTCATGGGCCTTATTGTTACCTTTCCATATAAATTGATAATACCATTTCTTAAAGGGAACGCATAATATTTTAAATAACGTATTTTTACCCCAAACTAGGAAACATGGATAACACGTTTTATGAGATGTACATTACGTAATGTGTATGGATACATCGATACATTTATAACCCACTGATAAGAAATAAACAAGGTTTACAAGAATAAATTTAATTAATTAATGCATTATAATCCACTTGCATTTGGAAATAATTATATAATAATTATACTCAGATTAAATATGAGTAGATCAAATATGACTATATTTAAGCGGCCTTTGTTCTTATTGTTACAATGCTTGAATAATAATTTAACAACAGTCCATCCAAGTGCTTCATTTAATTAATAGGTAGTCTGGGAATAAACAAAATAAGGGTGACACCCTCTTCTAACGTTGTGTAAATATGGATAGGTTTACTTGACTTTCGTGTATACACAGTATTGATATTAGATATTGATGATCAGACGAATAAAATATCAAACCGGATACAAATAATTATTTATCTTCAGTCTTAGCACCATTATCTTATAAATGTTCTATTATAGCCTGATCGCGAACTTATAATATATGTAAATACTGATACTAGTACGTGTATAAATAAAAGTCCCACATATACATATACATACATATATAAATAATCTTATACCGTAGACAAATATTTTTTCTATAACATTGAAGTAAATTGCAGTAGTATACATAAAAATGTACAAAAGTGCAGAGACTGGACACGGATGTTGATTTACATTTCGTCCACTTCCAGGAAAATAATGAAATATTATTGTGATAATTGAATAATCTATTTAATTATGATGTGAAATTATCTCCACAAAAAACAGGATGGCCTTTTAATGCAAATTCATGACCATTTGTTTCTTTCGTGAGTTATAAAAATATTTAATATTATAATTAGCAAAAATTATTTATTGTATATTCAATTCATTTCTAGATGTATACAGGGTGGCCGAAAGTAACCGAACCCAAAATATTCATGAATAATGGTCAGGTTTTCTATGCCTGAATATTCATCAATTAAAATCTGAATTATAAAGACATGGACACGGTATACAATATTTGTATTTATTATAATAATGCATTTGAACAATTGGAACAATCATTGTGTGGCAATTCTGGCATAGACAACCCTTATTCATGAATATGTTGGGTTCGGTTATTTTTGACTAACCGTGTATATGCATAGGGATTCAATTAGGTAACAATTTAGTCGAAATTTATCTATAATATGGCGTTAAATAAATAGTTTTTTATTAGTCCAACATCGCATATATTTCTATCGTTATTTTGTTATTGTATACAATTTATAGTGGAATATTTATTTATCTTCAATAAAATGTAGAAAAATTTTAATCGTTAAGCACTAAATTTGATATATATATCTGATATTTTACATGACTTGCGAAAAAATAAGTGAACCATAGTAGTTTTTAAATATTTAAAAAATAATAAGTATATATAGATTGTGGAATAATCACCTTTTTTTATAATTACAAATACATTATATATTTTATATTAAAAAAATTAAATATTTATTGATTTACATACAGAATCATATATTCTATCGAATAGACACAAATATAATTTAAAAAACAAGGTTTTTAACCAATAAATGGAATCTTTAAATGACAACGTGAAATATGAAGAACCATACATAAATATAGTGACAGGGCCAGCTTACCATTAATCGTTGTCGAATTCTGTGCCACCGATGAAATGCTGCACACCGATAGAAGCAGAATAGATATCACAGTCACGTGCATTACTACGACCGCTCTGATTGATAACAATTGATTAATTGATTGATTATAATTATCTTTCCTTTCTTTCGGTGAGCTGAGTTCACTGTGAGTTAGTTGATTCTTGTATACAGTCTCTTTCAGCCGCTCGGCAATAAACATGTCCCATTTATAATTGTTAGGGTAGTTGGTACTGCATTCTTCTGCTTTTTAATTGGTCCAAATCTGTGCGCAAACATGTATTGGGGTTTGGGTTATAGAAAGGGAGAGAATGGGGGAGCTATAGAAGACGATTACATTTTCAATTGAATTCTAGACGATCGAGTGGCACGGAAACAACTGCTGACATTTTAACAATATTAACAAAAAACGGGTTCCTCCTAAAATAGACTTATTGATCACGAACATTTTCAATGATTGAAAAACATTTATATAAAATAAATAGAATATTATAAGAAATTAAAAAGTTATAATTGTAACAAATTACTGGAAATTGTAATAAATGAGGTGATTATAATAAATGCATTTTTATTACAATCGATATAATAATTTTAGCCATTTTTAGAATCTAGGTTCCAGTATAGTCAATTCCGCATGTATCAGACCAGAAAATATCAGCTATGTGCGAAAATCTGGTGTAGCCTAATTTGAGTTTTGTAAGTAAATCACAATATCTTTAATAGCATATAAAATATGTTTATTCATTCAATAAAATGTGTAATAAATGATTTACAATAAATATGAACAATATGTTCTGAAGACAGCTTGAAGAATTATTTTTTATAAAGACCAATTAACGCAACACAAATGTATTTCAAAGTTTAATTTTTTTTAAAATAATAATATGTATGATACATGCGTCCATTATAGATTGATACTTACGTCCATTAGAATTGATATACTTACGTCCACTAGAATTGATATACTTTCGTCCACTAGAATTGATATACTTACGTCCACTAGAATTGATATACTTACGTCCACTAGAATTTATATACTTACGTCCACTAGCATTGATATACTTACGTCCACTAGAATTTATATACTTACGTCCACTAGAATTTATATACTTACGTCCACTAGAATTGATATACTTACGTGCACTATAAATTATGTACTCTTACGTTTACTAGAATTAATATTATTATGTCCAATGGAATTAATATAATTGATAAAAAAATGCGCAAAGTTACTTGTTTATCTATGTTGTTTTTTCTTTACAATAGACATTTCTTGCTTAAAAGACTGTTGCAAACATTAAGAAGAATCAGTAGATTCAATCGACAGGACAGCATCCCCAAACCTTCCAGTGACGAATGTTCGGCTTCTTTAACCATTTCAACTTCTCGATCTATAGGGAACCGACTCCCAAGTACATTATTCGATGATTGGATTGTCATTAAACAATCAATCCTGTCAATCCAGTCAATACCAAAAATAGGTAACAATTTAGATAACAAAAATAGGTGAGAAAGAGGCTCGTGTGAACTGCTTGGAAAATATATCGCTTTGCAGTGTTTCAGCTGATGACCGAAGCATTTTTATTTGTTAGTTGAATTATATTTGTTAGTTGAATTATATTTGTTAGTTGAATTATATTTGTTAGTTGAATTATATTTGTTAGTTGATGTATAATGCACTTAATATATCCTCCGGCTTCAAATGGTACTGGGACAGATTGAAGACATTCTTTATTCTACATTTTATATTACGCCCTCGTTATATTTTTTAAATCTTTAGAATTTCACATTTAATATTTTGAAGTATGTCTCTTACGTTTTACATACAAAACTTTATTCCTTTGCCATCATTTTTAAACAAAATAATATGTTATTGTATAGTCTTTTATGTTATTCATTTGGTTATTATATGAGTGATTTGTTTACTAAAATATGATGTATTAATATAGTAATATATATACATTATTTAATAAAAATTATTGATAGATAAAGCTTTTCAAATCTTGTCAAATGAGTTTATAACTCAATAACTGAGTATGTTTGTATATTACGTTAACTTGATGTAAATTATATTATTTTATGTTATTATATATGTTAATATATATGCCCTCTATTATTATTTTTATATCACAAATTTTTGGTTGCAACTTAAATCCGGAGGAAAAACTGGAGGACAAATTCGAAAGAAATTTAACCTATTTTTTCAAGGTCGTCAATGCAACAATATATTTGAAATAAACAAGGTAATTAATAAAAACAAATGTAAAAGATTTTAGAATGTCGATAAAAATGGTCAAAATACATATAGGCCTACATGTAAATTATTTCTTAAATATACAAATAAAATAATGATTTCATTCTTTTAATTGATATTGGTTGTATATCTTAGTTACTTAAATTGTTTTAATGCCGACCTTAAAAACTCAATATTTATTCCTCCGGATTTAAGTCACAACCCTATGTTTTCACGATACCATTACTTCGTATATTTTTTTATCCTTTCATATTAAGGAATTGGATAATCGTCTACTTATTTTGTTTAATAAATTTTATATTGATATGGTTATAAGGCAGTATTTATTTGGTTATTTTGGCCAAATAAGTTAATTGAAACTCTTATTAAATATTAACTTTTCATCTGATTATATAATATCATTCATTTTAAGTGATACATTTTACAATTGATGTATAAAATTTAGTTTTAGACTGTACTCATTCCCATTTATGTTAAAATCATGTTCATACTATGTTTTAAAGTACAACATATGATTCTAATTAACACATATTCCAAAAAGAAAAGTATATAAAACCCTTACTTTAAAATACAACACCGATACAAAAAACTCAAAACAGTCTTAAAATGTTAATAAAACAAAAGTTTTCATTCAACTAAATTAATTTTTTTAAATAACAAAAAATTTCAACGCATGAAAATAATTTTCACTGAAAAACAATTTCCATTGGAGTGTTACAATATAGTGGGCGTAAAAGTGAGATATGACATGTTATATTGCGTACCGAATACCGCTTGTGAATAATTTTTATCGAATATTGAACTTCAGTTACACATTTTTATTATCATAATCGACATTTATTTTGTATCGGTTTTTCTTGAATTTTTGCTAATTTCGTGGGAAAAGTAGTGGAGTGATGCTGTAAATATTAAAATACTAATTTTTGAACCATTAGATATGTTGAAGATGGCAAACATAGCTGAAAATTTGTTTTTTGAACAATGAAACAATTATCCAGTGTTATTTACATATATACAGTATATATGTAACACAATTCGTCTCACCCTTAATTTAACATGTTTACTAAATATATAAACGCCATTATTTAATAGTATATATACATTCGTGTAGAGACTTTTGCCTTTGGTTTTTATCGCATCTAAAATTCCCTGGAACATGTTACTTGCACCACATAATTGTATGTGTTGGATAAAAAGTTGCGACTATAATAGATTGATGTTCCTTTCTTGATCGGCACATATAAGCCTACAGCTTGAATCTGTTATCGTTAAAGAGAGTTGACAAGCTACCTATATATATAAAATACGATAAGTTCAATGTTCCAAATATAAAAAGCTTATGTAACATTTATTGTGATGGTACAAAAAGGATTTTACAGTGCTTCATTGCTACGAGGGCCAATAAGGGAACTACCGTAAGTAAGAAAATATAATTGAAAAACGGGAAGATCTTCAAAAAATTATAAAAATTATTATTAAAAAATTAGCTAAATAATAACTACTAATAAATACAGTTGAAATTGTTATCAGAATTACATATAAACATTTAATAAATTACACCATCCTAACCAACTTATGCTATTTAATCGACGTGCTGCAAACTTTCCCGGTTGTACAGTACTATACATTAAAAATTAGTTTATCGGAAACAGTTTACAGTAATGAAAAATTCGCCACAAAAAAGTTTCTCAGGGAACTTTAAATACCAAGTCAACGGCGACATCTTTACCGCCAATATTTCTAATTCCAGAGGGACTTAATATTTCTATCCCAAGAAAACAAAACACAAAGAACCAAGACAACTTGATGTATATATATATATATTTATTTTTATAAACATTTATTATTATTTGAAAAGTTTGCACAACAAAGGCGATATGTTGGCGTATATAATAATATACCCTGCAGAAGGAGAACTGCTACAAGTTAATTCAACATATCAAAACTGGAACAATACAGAAGAAAAGCAGTTCTAGCACGATTCCTGTTTCCATAAACGGTAGAACACGAAAAAATGTCATTCACTGAATATAACATTAATTATAAAATAGAGATAATTATCATTGTAAAATCTTAATATCCCTGAAGTCGGTTGGACACACGAGTAGAAATCTATTTGGCTGGGTGGTGTGTAATTTGTACAAGCCAATCAAAACGTCTGTCCGGGTGGCCACAGCTCTCCTATTGGTCAGATGGCAAATAACGACACGAGGCGGACAAGCTAACTCAAGGTCATCGTGTGGCGGAGAGAAGGGGAGGGCTGTGCTGGCAGTGGCAGATGTGTGCACAAGGAGGAGGTCGGCTGAGGTGGTGATGGTGTCACTCCAGGTCGGATAGAAACTTGTTGGGGACGCTGGGGGAGGGGAATTGTGGTCCATGAAGGGGATGGAGTGCACCGTGAGACCGCTTTCTTTGACCAGGGCTGTATTGGGGGTGGGGGGAGAGTAGAGCGATAGTAAATAAAGTATATAATATGTAGAAGAGTAGAGAAAAATAGAGTAGAGTAGAGAGAGATAGAAAAGAAAGATTAAAGAATGTGAGATTTAAGTTCTAACCAAGTTGTGAAACAACACTGTCCAGAATTCAACACCGGAAAATATGCTTAAGTTGTAGATTTGACTGGCTTAATTTAATGTGACTTTTTTATTTTTCTAATATTAAAGTACGTCAATGAATTTTTTATAAATATTCTTCTGATTTCGATATTGTCTTAAATATGTAATACACGGTTTTAGTGTACATTTTTCAATAACTTCTCTCAATATTTATCTTTTCCAATCAAAGCCCGTTTATTTTAATGTATATTACACCCACTAATTTCTCACTGTTACCAGATGCAGTGCCGATAACTGGAAATAGAATCATTTTAATTATATTATATAACTAATCGTAATATTGTAATCTTTCAGTTATCAAGTTCATACTTTAAGTGCTTTCTATTACATTACATAACATCTCAGCTATTCTCGCTCATTCTAGTCTACAG
Source organism: Coelogynopora nodosa (assembly GCA_034780555.1). Classification (NCBI taxonomy): domain Eukaryota; kingdom Metazoa; phylum Platyhelminthes; order Proseriata; family Coelogynoporidae; genus Coelogynopora; species Coelogynopora nodosa. Next base: position 7,612 of record JAUZND010065393.1, on the reverse strand, counting down.
TACACTGCATGCCACGCAGACGCTCATAATAAAATTACCTTGAACGAAGTGTCGCGACTAGCTCTAATATAAATATCGGTTGGATATGCTAATAAATTATTCTGAAAAGTTAAAATGTTGCAAATTATATCCAATCAATGCCAGCTACACTGTCCACTTACACAGGATGGTATCAAAAGATTTGGCATCGTCAGTGAAGCAGACCACTTGTATGTCGGGAAGTTGGCTTCGATAGAGGTAGATCATGTGAGCTGTGTAGAGCTCCGATGAATGCTCATCTGCAACGAGAGACAAAGGGTGCTCATCAGTGTTAGCCCATGGACTATCCACAACAAATCAAGTTCACAGCAAACCTTACAACGCTAAAATCAATAGACTATCATCTTTAACCCTTCATCCGTGAACATATTTTGTAGGGTTTGTTCCGAGGAGGGAGGGGTGGGAGGGGTATTCCCCTCCTCGAAAAACAAACTTCCTATCATCTGATTAAGCTGAAATTTGGTATACGGATACCTTTTAAAGACTTGTCGCGCTATTTTTATTTTCAGAACAATAAATTAATATCATTTTTATGACCTGATTACGTCATAAACTCCAGTTTAGGAAAACTATGGCTCAGCATAACTTTTGATCAATGCAACCAATTGTTCGATTCTTTTTGCTTATGATTCTAGATCACAAGATCTAAGTAGTATAAATGTTATCTGATGAAATTATTTTAAAATGTTAGTTATTTTAATAATTAATTTTGCCATATTAATGATGCATGTTTTAGCTCCTAATATCATCGGCAAGTTGGAAAACCCAGGCGAGGGGGTACACAATAGTTAAATAATAGCACCATTTTCTCTGGTATGTTAACATATTCGAAATTCTATTTTTTAGTTAGATAAACATATTTTAGCCTCTGAGTAAAAAAAATAATGAGTACACAATAATATGTACATTTGTAATGTTTTGAAAGAATCCCATATGCAAAATGTTAGTGCTTAAAAACTAACAGTTTTAGCTTCAAAGGGGTAAATTAAAATTAAGAGGATAGTCGAGTCGAGTCGAGTCGATAATTCGAGGAGGACACGTTTAGTAAAACTGAAGTATTTCAACTTCACTTGAGTATCACTCAGGTGGCATAACATGAAGTGCCGCTGCGGTAATAACCGAAAAGTAAGCTGAACGTCGTTTAGTAATATAATTTGGACAGAATTTGTCAAAAGAAGCCATCAGTTAAATAATAGTCCAGGGTAGCCGCGTTTTGTAAGGAAAAAAAGTCAAGTATATTTTAGGAAATTGGACAAAATTAAAGTATATTTTAGGAAATTGGACAAAATCAACGCCACCCTGTAATATATAATGTCAATAGGAGTTGATCTGGACTACACTACAAAAACAAATGATTCCCAATAATTGAATCTAGATGACAGTCACTCGGTCGGTCCCACTCACCCCAGAAATCCCAGTAGGCGTTGCTAAGAGCCATCAAGGCAAAGTTCTCCTGGACAAGCGACAGCCGAGTGAGAGCGGGCGAGAAGTTCAGTAAGTTCAGGTTGCCTTTATTCACTGGAACACAGGAGAGGTGACATTGTCTCATAATTGATCACATTCATACACACAGTGAGAGAGAGATAGATAGAGAGAGAGAGAGAGAGAAGCGCTCACCTTTAGTGTTGTGAAGAGCACCCATCCTGAACTGGTGGATAAGACTGCGAGTATCCGAGATTCTCGAGCAGTTAATGGCCTCCATCATCAGTCTGCATTGGAGGAAACATGTATGATGATCGTATGTGTTTAAGAAGTTGAATCTATTTATAAACAACACGGCGGTATATCCATCACTAAAAGTAACACCTATATGATGATACATTATTCAACACATTCAATGTATATAATTGTTTTATAAGTGCTTTTTGGATGTCACAAAAATTAAAAACATGAGACGCAGTCTAATGTTTTAAATAAAAATGTAATCCTTTTCTGAAGTTACGAAAGCGGGATAGAGAGACTATAACTTTTCATCCAGACACACGCTATGTTTTTCGACATCATCTTTCGTGACTCTGTTCTTTGATAGAGTTATTTGACCATACAAAATAAATAATGGGGCTTATAGAAAATATTTTGAATAAAATATTGTTATATATTAACATTATTATAATTACTATTAATAGCTGAAGAATGCAATTTGAGTGTAACATTTTTAATTAACTAAAAAATCAATAGTACACTCGAAAAAATCGATTGTGGAGTCCAGAGTGAGAAGAATGAATGAGAGAGAACAATATAAGTCAAGTGAAGCGGAAGAGAAGTGGTGTAGACACACACAACACACCTGTCCTCCTCAGCAACCGGGATCCACTCAACAAGGTAGCTATAGCCGGACAGGTGGGGAGGCGGAGGCAGACCTCCTTCCACCGAGGTCACTGCCACCTCCACCTGTAGACCCAACTCAGTGAGACGAGAGTCTGAGGTGAGCTGACCGTGGGCGGTGAACCAGCAGTCCTGAGGGGGGGCCACTGTTGTATCCTCACTGGTGACGAGTCGATCGTCCTCCTCGGAGTCGAAGTTGGTGTCCCCTTCATCTGATGAGGTGACGTCTCCATAGGGGCCCATTGGTCTGCGATATCGGTGTCGTGGGGCACTGGTCGTGTTGCCGGTCTGAGGTACCACATGTTACAGGTTAGTAGTGTTGTGATAATCAGAGTAAATAATTCTGTGTTGCTAATATATTTGTTATGTATTACGTGTTGCTAAGATAATCTACTAAATAATCTTTTTTGTGTCTTTTTTACATTGATTTTAACGTAAAATTGTGATGTAAAAACCCATATTATGATGCTTTTTAACGAGATATAACAAATTATATAAATAGTTTGAGAAACGATAATGTTCCTACCAAACAAATAACATTAATATTAAAATCATTAAAATTTGATTAATAACATAATATTGATTTATGGTATCTACTTGATTATTGAATTATCGACTTTTAACGTCTAACTGCCTTTCGGCACAAATAACACAACTTTGCTATTTATGGCATTAATTTAATAACGGTATTACTTATCATGTGTCAGATATCATCTTTACATACTACTGATATTAATAATCATAGTAATTATCTCAAACATATTTTCCAATCGTTTTAAAAAAATCAAGACGTATTACAATTGAAAAGTCGGAAAATCACGGTGATAAAAAATAATTAATTGTAAACCTTCAAAAAGAAAATACAGACCTGTATTCCCTATATTTGGTTAAAATCAATACGTAATACAAAAAAAGCATCAATAACAGTCAGCCTAAATATGATATGTTTGGAATCAAAACTCTATATTTCGAAAAAAATCAGCAAGCGAGTACATAATTAAAAATAATTCTTACGACTCATTTATTTAGTTACTTTTGTAATTACGTACATAAATATCATATAATTAGTTCAATATTGATAACAATATTAATAAACTTAATTGAAAATTTCATGAAAAAATACTTTATCCACTACAAATAAATTATGTAATTGCTACAAAAAGATTAACATTTTCTCATGAATGCTAAATATAATAATAATAATAAAAATGATAGAATGTACTTTCGTTTAAAATCGTAATTCGGCGTGCTTATTTTTTGCTATCAGATGATACAATTTAAAGTGAGAATCTTAATTCAATAACAACCAACAATCATGTTCCTACCTGCTTCCTGTACTGTGTCAGATGAATGCAGACCAGGTCCCCAAAGACATACTCGCTTGGACGCTTGGTGACGTATCGTCCCAAATTGTAGGGTGGTCTGGTGAGACGACTTGGGACCAGAAAGGAACCTCGTGTGGGCGCACTCTCATCGTCCCACTTCCACACTATGTCCACCCCCACAAGACGCAGGTTTGGTGACTGTTGCCTGGCAACCGAGTGTTCCATCACCCCGAGGAGAGGCTGTCCAGTGGAGTCCCGCTGGTACTGGTCAATGAAGAGGTCGGGTTGACGACAATGCCGGTGACAGATGGGCAACCAATCGGCCAACCAGAGGGTGTCCAGATGCAGACTGTCCATCGAGCCGCCAGCAACGTAGGCTTTCAACACGGCGCCCGGCATGAGACCCACTTTGATTTCAGATACAGAGCCGCTGGCTGCTTCAGAGTCGGCGCAAGTGTTTGAGAACCCGGTGAGCTGTTCCTGGGACTGGACCTGTGTCACGCGGGACGAGGGCAGTTTGATGGTCTGCAAGTCGCGATCGCTGCCCCCGTTGCTCAGCGATGTCAACCCGGCGACTGTCAGATTCATCCAGTCGTCGGGCAGAATGCGATAGCAGAAGCGCTGCGGTATACAGCTGTGCTCGATGAGCTTGCTGGAACCGGGTTTCGACTCGGGAATACTGTCACCCAGGAACACGATACTCTGAGGCGTGCTGATGAAGCTGGTGGTGTCCAGAAGGTTGAGTCGTTCGGAAATCTGCGTCCCTGTGGAGATGTGTTTCAGCGGCATGTCAACCGTGAAAATGTGCCGCGAATGACTGTGACATACGAGAAAACGCAAACCCGACTCCTCACGGACAGAGTGGAAGACAACACGATACATATCAGCCGGGAATGCTAGTCGTGCCTCCTGGTCGAGCAGGCGACGTTTCCTCGCCAGCGCTATGCTCGCCTTCTCACAGGCTTCCATCAAGGTTTTGTCCGTCCACCGGTAGACATCCTCCAGCGCCAAGCCCTTCATAGCATTGTGCACGAGATCCTGGACAACCAGATCAATACCGCGTGTCAACGGCCTCGAGATTGGACAGTCGAGATGATCGGACTGTGCGGCTGTTCGCCGGTCATCCCTCCCCTCCATCCACACGGAACACGGCAGCTGGAGCTGTCGGAGAGAGTAGCTGCAGAGCAGGAGGGCCGGAGTCATGTTCAGGTTGGTAAGGAGGGGGAGGACATACTGAGCCGAGCGTGACTGGACGGCGTGTGACAGCCGGGAGTAGCACTGGTCTGTGACGGTCACCGTGAAGGGGAGACCATTCTTGAGGCAGACACACTTCTGTCCCAACGGACAACGACACACTTGGCCGTCGTTGAACCAGTTGTTGAAGCCGACATGACTGGCGGCTACCGACTCACTCGCTGACTTCCAGATATCGAGATCTGCCTCGTTGATAACCCGGGGTCCCATAACCGGGCACTTGTTGTAGTGACTCATCAGGTAGGACTTGATGTATTTGTCGGCCACTCGGCGAAGTGTCGTATCGACTAGACGTCCAATGGAGCAATCGTTGTCCGACTCTTCGAGGGCAGTCTGCAGCCAGGACCAGCCGAACTCATTCCAGAGCCAGTCCAGAGCGGTGTCCTTGAAGAACATCCAGATGTCCTGCGAATTGTCGTCAGTCTGGTTGTTGTGCACCTCACGCAGGTGACGGTCGAGGTCCTGATAGGTCTTCACTCTGTTCTGCAAGCGGACCCGCGATGCCACCACCTCAACAAAGGAGCACATCACTCTTCCGGACCCGCGACTTCCCTCAGTGCGCAGTGGATGAGAGTCGATCTTCTCCAGATCCACCTTCAGATGAAGACTAATAGCCGGTTGAACCTCGTTCTTGGAGAAACTCCACCTCTTCTCGTGCCCCTTGTCGTAGAGGGCTACTCGCGGTCTCTGGCCACTGGCTGGCACTCCGGTACCACGCAGGACAACCTCCTCTCTCACCTCCTCGGTGGGCTGATCCTTTAACAGTTGGCTCAGATCGAGAATGTGGAGCAGAATCCGGGGACTGGCGGCACCCTCGCTGTCGTTCATCAGACTGAAGGCGAAGTCCACTCCGGTACTCTCCCTGGAGGCGCACAGTGCATACGTGTCTTCGTTGGTGTAGTCGCGACGATCGTCCAGCTTCATGTTGCTCGCTACATTGATGTGGGGCAATTGAGTGACACGAAATCCACTCCGGAACAGAGGCGAGTCCAACTGGGGATTTTCCTCGGACACGCCGGTTATTAAGCCAATCGATCGGCCGTTGTTCTTGTTGACATTGAAAAAGCGGAAGAGAAATGTGTAGGCACACGGGTTGGTTCGTGTTGTCAACTTCCCGGGGCTAAACACCGGAACACCCATTCCATAGAGGGGACGACGTTTGTAGAGCACCACGGCGTACATGGGCGGCAGGGTGGTATCCAGGGGAATGAAGCGGCCGTAGTTCCTGGGATCAACTCGGCAGACGACCGACTGTGTGAGCAACCGACTGGAGCCCCATTCGTTCTTGATGCCGCAGACGACACCGTAGACCGGGCTAGCGGTGAGAATCATCTCGACCAGAACTCGGTCCCCGGGAACCCCGACAACCTCCTCGTCACGACTGGGACGGACCAACAGTCGACTCGGGGTGGCGGCTGGATTATCCATAAATATGAAGGTCTCCCCCGACATCGGATCACGTTCCAAAATCCCGGTCACAAACTGAACGTATTTCTCCCTCTCTACGATATAATTCTTAGGGTACCACTTTGTCATGGGTAGGTCGTCCTCCTCGTCCTTGACGGTGGAATCATTCTTGATAAAGTAGGCTTTCTCTTTGATGAACTTAACTGTGTAGTCTTTGAATTTGATCCCCTCATACTGGCAGAAATTCTCCAACACCTCACGGGTATTTCTGGTGTCAATGTCGAACAGCAGAGAGTCAAAAGTTGTCTCTACCTGAGGCTCGTCCTCCTTTTCCTCCTCCTCCTCCTCCTCACTGGAAGAGATTACCTCGCTGTCCATGGAACCGGAGGAAGTTTCGTAGTTCTCCTCGTGATAGACGTCGTCATAGTCATAGTGCTCTGGATAGTCGTCGTTGGTGTCTGATTTTATCACCTCATCGGCGTTGAGACTCCAGATGTTGGTCGTGGAGACGACTGGCGGTGGTGGATACAGATCCACGACAGTCTTGTTGGTGAGGCTGTTCTCCTGGCTGACCACCGGCTTGTAACGGGGCGTGAACACCGGGGCCGAGGGAAGTAGAGTAGTGGCCGAGATTGTGATTGGTGGAGTGTAGTCAGTGGCCACGGGGAGGTAGCGTTTGATTGGCTGGACCACTTGAGTGGGCAGAAGTGTAAAGTTGTTGGCAGGAGGAGGCATGAGAACCTGTCGATGCTCCTTCTCAGCAACAAGTTGGTTCTCCATCAGCATAATTCTTTCCAGTGAGAGTCCCGCTTCAGGGGGCTGGAGTCCCGCCTCTTCGTTCTGGGCGCAACACTCGATGTAGAGTCGCCAGACTGGTTGACAACTGCCGCACAACACAAGACCCAGAGGATCCCCCACCACCTGGACTAGACTTTTGGCCCGGGTGAGAGCAGTGTTGATGAGACGATTGCTTGTGTGAAAGTTGTTCTCATGTGTTACTTGGGGGTGCTGGCTGCCGTTCTCCTCGAAGAAGAGTTTGCGGGTGCGCACTGGACTGATGAACACCGCGCGGAATTCACGACCTGTCGGGGGGGATTATAGGCCGATGTTAGCGATCATCATACATCGATCAATTAAAGCGATCATCATACATCGATTAACTAAAACGATCATCATACATCGATCAACTAAAACGATCATCATACATCGATCAACTAAAACGATCATCATACATCGATCAACTAAAACGATCATCATACATC
>JAUZND010065382.1:0-17649 GCA_034780555.1 Coelogynopora nodosa | reverse complement strand
AGACAGCGGTGGGGGGGTAAGGGGGAAATAAAGGCCAAAGGTCAAGTGGTGCGTCCGAATCGACCCATCCTATATTACTGATACTTATAATGAACTAGACCAAGCTCACAATAAAATCTTTATTTACATTGAAGAACATGGTTATCCTATTATAGGAATGCAAGAAGTATAGACTACACTAAATGTTTGAAAATCTTTTCCATGACTACAATATAAAAGAAAAATCAACACGAAATCAACAATATAACAAAGAATCTACACCAAATCAACAATATAAAAGAAAAATCAACACGAAATATACAATATAAACGAAGAATCAACACCAAATCAACAATAAAAAAGAAGAATCAACACCAAATCAACAATGGAAAAGAAGAATCAACACCAAATCAATAATTGATAAGAAGAATCAACACCAAATCAACAATGGAAAAGAAGAATCAACACCAAATCAACAATGGAAAAGCATAGAAGCAGAATTCATTGAAGCAGTATATTAAGCAGGGGCGGATACCGTAAGGGACGTACGCCCCCCTAAATTTTTAAGGGGGCATAATTTAAGAGCACTATTTTTGCTCACATGGGGGAGTAATTTTATACTGATATTTTTCAAAAAATAATATTCAAAATCAATGAATAACATATTATTGAATTTTTTTGTTGTAAATTACAGGTCAGGAAAAGATAATAATATAGAAACACATACAATCATTATGAATGGGTGGGCTTAATTTAAGGGAAAATATAATAAAGAAACTAATATTGAGGGGGTAGGGGAGAGTAAATTGCAGGAAATTTAATATAAAAAACATTTATTATGGAGGATTGTGCGTAGTTAAATATATTTGTAGACATAATTGTACTCAAAAGGGGGGCGTACTTTCCACTTCACGCCGCCCCACCCTCCCCCTTAATTCAAATCCTGAATTCGCCTTGTTAATCTATACCCCAAAAATAAGAAGAAGCTTACATAAAGCAAGTAAAAGCGAGTAAAAGTATGTCAAAAGTGAAATCTAAGCCAATTTATCCTGAGACAAAAAATTATGGCTCGCTAAACAATGTAAAGAGTTAATGAATTATACATCGACTCAATAAGTCAAAAAAACTTTACAAGAAAGTTCTTGAAGGTACGAATATATCATGATGCAATTGTTTAGAAAACCACAACATGAACAACCCGACGAACAAGAACCATTCACCCTGTTAAGAGAAATGAACGCTGTAAGTTGTGGATATGTCCAAACAACATCAGGAATAGATGGTCTTCCATCAGAATTTAATCGTTTTAGTCATTCATTCTGCACACACATTTGGAAACTCACCTGACCTTTGGCAAATAGAAGAAATCGTAGTAATATATGAATACGATAAGAAAAAAACTACTCTAACTGCAGACACAGCTTATAACTAATTAGACATGCCAGTAATATCCTATGCTCCATATCCCGCTTCAACAACTTCACTCAAAACTACAGGATGAGCTGGTTTTGGCTTACGCAAAGGCAGAGGACCAGATGATGTGCTGGTTCGATCTACTTAAAGTGCTCACCGAGGAAATTCCTGACGAAGACAATAAGGCAATCATCTCTTTTATTATTGAATAGAGTGATGCTTTTAAAGGTTTCGGCCACGTTCAGTTTTTCATAAAAAAATGATTATATGGATTTTCACATTTTTCAAAAATTTTTAATTTTATATTTGGACATTTATATTTTGTAATACCATGAATATAATAAACTAATAAATCTCAGCGGATTGTTTTTTAATGAGATTAAAAAAATGTTGAAGATTTTTTTTAATTAAACTGTTTTAACATTTATTACAGCACATCTATTAAGAACATTTATTGTAATAAACCTTTATAAAGTACAATGATTTTTAACCTGATTATATATTGTTAACATGTACTCACATATTTTATTTAAATCCTAATTTTTACCAAATATTTCAATGGTCATATTTCATATGTGTATCGTTATAACAAAAAATATAGATTTACATTATATAAGTAAATCATTCACAATGTCAGAAATAAACATTCGGATAAACTTGGTTCCTCTTTGCTCAGAATAGTAGATTCTAAATGTTTATTAACTAGAAATAAATATATTACTGTATTGTTGCATATTACTTATGTATTATTATATAATATTTGAACAGTACAAAATTTATAAACAAATATTTAAATGTGGTAAATTATTTTTTAGTTAAAAACTATCGATCGATTTATCTAAAAAATTATTTATTAAAAAATGTATCGATTTATCCATCAAATTCGATGAAAGCTTAAATTTACAATAATGTCCAGTTTTGTTTTTCTAAATATTTATTATATTATTATATATCCAATTATGAAATCCAATTCAAATGGAAAGAAGTTAAGTATGTTAAATTTAATATTATTTAATTAAATAAACTAGCTTATTTTTTTAATTTTCACTCAAAAATGTTAATGTCAAAGTCTTGTATATTCATAGGTATGGATTTTCTTTCTCTCTCTCCTATAGATAAACAATCTAACAATCAAACCATAATATACGATGGTTATGAAAACGATGAGTCATACATCAGTAGCGCGAGGCGAGCATAGTCTTGAAAAATTTTAGCTGTTTTGTGCAGTTATTTCTGCGCAGCTATGTAATTATGTTGAAACTTTATTTAGTTTTTTTTTCTGTTAATAAAATATGTTCATTATTCAACTATAATATATATATATACGTAAAATCTTACTACGATGTCAGCGGTGAAAAATAAAATTTGATCTGATAAAATCTTCTTTATTAAAAATAGTTTTAAAGATTTTTTTATTTAGGCTGTGCACAACTGCCATGTAATTTATTTTACCTCGCGAAAATGTGTATGACTCATAGCTGTCACATCCACAGTGAGGCATAGATTGCATATCTTGGGTATACGATATACACAGAAATAAATATGTATGGTTAAACTGATTTATAGGTCTATATAGCTTTAAATAGAAATTGAAATGGTAACATGTCACAAATCAGTTAATAGTAATAATAAAAATGTGAACAAATATTATAAAATAATATAAAACGTACCAGTGAATTCATGAACCATATAACTTCGTTCACAATACCAAACATTAGCGCCTAAAACATAAAAAACAAACAGTGCCCATTGTAAAATTATACATTTAAAAATTTCATTTCATAGATAAGTTAAAATATCAGCATTTTTCTAATGTGTGCTGGGATATTAAAAACCTGGTATATACCACCTACCTAAAAAGTAGCCATGTACTAAGCTCGGTACTCCGATTATACAACTGTCTATATAGGAATATATAGGAGGCTTAAAAGTGGGTTACAACTGTCTAAATATGATGCTGTTAATACAGATTGATTTCATCTTCCGTATAGCTTCTGTATAAAGCACTCCGTAAATAATTTAATTTAGTCTTCCGTACTTGATAACCTCCTTGTGCGCATTAGTCTTCACTCAATAATTTAATTAATAACGATCATATACAATATGTTTATGTGAGGGTCCGGGTTCAAGCACTGCTTGTCACTAATGAGCTCCAGACAAATTATAAAGCATCTACAATTGTGAATATACGGCGATTGAAACAATTAAATTTATTGAATTTTATATATTTTTTTAACATTTAGATACATTGAATTCAGTGGATATACAACTATGATAAACTTTTTAATATAATACATCTATTTTTATTAACATTCAGACAAAAATGTATGTTTAATATGAACGTGTACATCTGATATAATATTTTTACTAAATTGATAACCATTTATTTTACATTCTAAATTTACATTATGCAGGCAAGCTGCCTATAATAAATATACATTTTATTGATATTGCCTTCTGCTACGATGGTTAAACGCATTTATTTTACTATCAGTGAGATATTTCGTATATTATAACAAATTTATTCAAATAATGTTGATTTACTGTGTTACGGTTTCCTATTGGCTCTGCATATAGCTTAATATACGGTGGCGATAAATGACTTGCACCTCCTCTATATTATTACATAGGGTTGACGGAATCAGGGGCCTGTAGCCCACCCCCCCCCACTTTTAATGGGGGTGGCCTGTCAGCAGAGGCATTTTCATAAGAGCATCAACAAAGTTTGCCCATGGCTATTTTTAAATAATTGAGGTGGGGGGCTGATATTCTATTGATTTTGTCCAAATAAATAAGTAAATGTATGCTTAAAAAATCATTCGACAACAAGCTTACATTTTCAATCACAAATAATTCAAAATTTTCATCATAAGAAGAGTGTTGGATTACATGAAGAAAGTTACCACCAGCTCCAATTTGCTTGACAAGGTTGAATTTTCTATATGCCTTTTCTGTGTCATTCAAGTCGTAAAAAGTAGTGCGATCATAAGAATACCTAGGTGACTCAATAAACAGATTTTCATGTTCAACTGAAAGTACAACAGAGTAGGATTTTTATTTAAATATTGTCGTTATCATGTATTCAGAGTATATCTAAATATTTTTGGCTGTTAAATTAAATTAAAAAAATAATTAATTGAAAAGAAAAAAATTAAAATGTAAATTTAAGAAATCAAATTTTATTTTTTGTTATCTCTTCCTTGAACGAATTAAAAATGTATTGTGTCCGTTTAATAACATATAAGTAGTGTGTTTACACATATATAAAATGAGGAATACTCCAGCGAAGTTTAAGGTTTAATAATAATAGGCATTTACAGTACGCGATCTGTGAATGATATTAATTTAATTAAGTTGTATAGGAGTATAAAGGAAAACTTGTATCTCATTTATTTGTGGAAATATCTCATTAATTTGTTAAAATAATTCATATATTTTACGGAAAGGTTTGTGAAGCTAACAAAGTTTTTTGTTTAATTTCCCCCCATCCAGCAATTTAAATAAATCGAAGATGTAATAATATTTTATTCACAAAAACGTAATTGTTGCATAATGTCAAATAGTTTCTAATATAATCTAACGAACACCTCATTCTAATCAAATTGAAAACGGAAAACAAAATTTTCGATTAAAAGATAATTACATCAGTTTACTGCAAGTGTAATTATCCTAATATCGAAAATGTGGTTTTAAAAATGAAAACGTCTACATGAAAAATTCTACCATATTTTATATTTTCAATTAGATAATCCTTTTCTCTGGCCCGAAAACTCAAAACTCGGTCGATCTCGTCAAAGTTTCAAACTAGGTTTTATTTGTTTTCTACTTTGAATTTTCATAACATAGTGACAGACCAATCTGACTTGGCTACAGTCTTTTGTATTGTATGTATCTATCTGTATTGTTTGTATTCAATACTAAATATATGCTATTAAATATATACTACTAAATAAATACTACTAAATATATGCTATAAAATGTATCGTTAGACTTAGTTGTGATTTTTTTAAACAATTTTATTTTTTTACACAATTACTATTATTAGTTTTAGATTAGTATCCATTACATTTATAGTCATTTGAACATCATTGAATAGGAATCAATTTACACCTACACCTAATAATCACACATTTGGTAAAAAGGCAAATATTTATTTATTCCGATATATACGTGTTGATCGGCGGTTCCAATAGTCGCAATAATAATTTATAAATAATTGTTTAGTAATAATAAATATTTATTCGAATAACAAAGTGAAAAATGAAAAATGTCCATTTCCTTCATTGATAGTGAAAGTACACAAAAAAAATATTAATTTATTAATATATTAAATTTAATATAACTGTTTAAACCTTAACAACATACATGATATAGTTAATTTGCACAATTGCTTCTTACCGTCAGATACATGTTCAAAAATAAAAGCTAAATCTAATCCGATTATATCAAGAAATCTAGCAACAAGTACGTCATAGGTATGTTCCCATAGCTCCATGAAGTACATCCGTCCAATGCGTGTATTATTGGTCTCTTTTTGAATTACGTAGTAATATACGTTCCAGTTATTAGCATATACCGCTAATTTATTATTGTAATCGCCAATAATTGCCGAAAAATTATATGAACCAAAAGTTTCATTTCCTAAAAATATAGAGAGATATGCATAATCAAACATGATTAAGTGTAATAAAATTATTTAAAAAATAATATTATGCATTTATTTAAATACAAAATATAACTATTTTATCCTAGAAAAAATATATAATGTCATAAGGAAACTAATGATAAACGACTGTCAAGAGAGCAATCGTAACCATGAAGATGTTTTTATTCAGATTCACATTCTGTTGACTAAGTAAAATAAATTAACTAAGACTAAAATATACAAACAATGACAATTTAAATAACGAAAATGAAAAAAATACATATTCTTATATTTATGTATTATACGATGTTATAATTATTGTTAATAGGTGTAAGTATTTATTTAAGATATACTGCACACTTCTCGTTTAATAATGTATAATTAATATCCACTAATTGTAAAAAAATAAAGTAATACGATATTACAAAAAAAGGTAAGTCATTAATTTTAAAAAATTATAATTTATTTCATTTGTTTATTTTAAAATTATTTGAAATGCATGCGTGTATCGACCATTTTTATCGACCTTCTAATATCCAGTTCATTTATTTTGTTATGTAATTTGAACATGTGAGGTCCTTCAAATGTATCTTGTTTGTTTATCTTAGCTACTTTTGCATTGACGACCTTGAAAAGTAGGTTAAATTTTCTTCGAAAGTGTCATGCATTCATTTGATGTACTGGGACAAATACGGTTTTAGTATATATTTTTACATATAAATTGTTATGACATGTTTCCTAACTTTTGTGTCTGCATCTGTTTACGCGTACTACAGAAAGTACTTGATTGACAAGACGGCGTAACGTCGTTTCTTTGTAAAAAAAAAGCTTATATACTCAATAAAACGTTTTCTCACAGAGTTTTCACGCGCTGTTTATAACATAACAGTGATATTTGTTGTATAAGTACAATAAACGTTGTCTAGGACAGTAACAAGCTAACTTGCTCAAAAGTTTATACTATCAAGATAACAAGATCAATCGCTCATTTAAAATTTTAAAACGAATATTTGTGATTATTAAGTTTATTAATATAATTAAGAGCTAAATAATAAAGATTATTTAAATCATACTGTTTAGTAATCCACCCGTAAAAAATGACAAACTATCCTTGATAGAATACAAATGGCGGCACCAACCTGTTTCGTATTCGTCCACAGTAGAAAATAAGAGGAAAGGCACTACCACAAATTTAAAGTCATACATTTCTTCAAATGATTCAACATCTGTTAAGTTATAACTATCACCATAGATTCCTGAAAACAATAAACATGCAAGCTAGGAGGGTTAGAAAAATTTGTAGACCAATCTTGACATTTAGGTAATCAATTCAAGAAATAATTAAATATTTTTAATTTAATATACTACGATTTTATGAAACTGTAACGATTTGTATCAAAAGTGAAATGCTTATAATATTATTTTGTAAAAAAAACTTCTAGTATACGCTGCTCAGCTTTAATTAAATATATATATATTTCTCTAATTTTATTGCAAACTATGTAGGCAAATTTATATTGAAGAAACAGATTGCAAGCGCGACATATAAAAATTAAAAGAAGTGATCAATTATTAATACGTTAAACTCTTCCGTTTTTTCTTATTTCCATTCTTATTTCAAAATTCTTATTTCCATGCGAAAATATTATTTTCATAGAGAATTTTCATTTTTTAAAGAACGAAATATAATATCGAGCTCAGTGTAAATAATTGCTGCAAAGAAATTCACTGAATACAAAAATGAAAAAGTGATTATAACATATGTTAACGTAACAATTTTAAGATGAACATAAATTAACTTTACATTAAAAAATATTATATCCGCCCAAATTTGTATAGATTTATATTAGAATATTATTTTTAATTGTGAAATGCTTTTTGATTTTTAATATGTTTCGCATCTATTACAAACATAAGATATAGCTAACACTTCATACGCAATTAAATATGTTATTTATAATAAGATTATTTACAACCAAAAACAAATAAATTTTCTAGTTATTAGTCACTTTCATTTCTCTTTAATATTTATTTACAAATAAACATTCGCATGTCCAGAATATATATTTCATTTAATAATATTTTAATAGAAAACCAATATAATTAATAATTATTGTGCTTTAAATAATTAATTTTGTTAGGTAAAAAAATAATTCAAAAAGCTGATGCTGCAAAACGGTTACTGAACTATACTATTTTTAATAGAATCATATTTCATGCTCCATACCCTTTTACCATTGTTCGTTTCACGGAGATCAACTTTGCACGTAATATGCCATTATTCTTTGGTTTGAAATTAAATACATGTCACATATTATTATATATTTAAATAAGATGTATACATTTAATTTTAAAGCTCTATTCGTTGATTCAATTATTCATCTGATTCATCGATTCAATCTGTGAGATTTCGACCTGTTTAGTGAGTAGAAGGTTTCTTGTGTTTTTTTTGTATTTTTTAGAGAAATGTTTTTATTTTATACTGAAATCAATAGTACATATTTTTCAATATTATCACTTATCACTGTAGTTATAGAACTATGCAAAAAAATTACATACACAAAATAATTATATACATATATTGTTTTTAATCTATGACACTCCCAACAGTTGAACAATAATTCTGCCACGTTCGTTTTACAAACACCGGTAAATCTCTATATGCAAACATGTTCTTTATGTAGCAAGCATATGTATAACAAAGAAGCCATACGGAGACATTAGTTTTTAAAGTTTGTGTTTAGTGGTGTGAAATGTTGTAAAACAGTATCACTTCTTCACAACTTCTTCACGGATAACTTAGTTGATCGCCACATCACAGGAATAAACCACTACGCCTCTAAGGACAGCGTTCACGAAAAGCTGTAGTAACACCATACGTCAGAGTGATGCTATTGGACGTGATGCAATTCATCGGAGTTGGCGACCACCGATTTCAACAGAAAATACCATTAATTAGTGTGTCGAAGAATATCTCGATGTTTCAATGGTGTCATAGTCCATGTCCCGTAATCAGTTGACCACCATAAAGCGTTACAAGCATTTGTCAGACTGACAAAAGTGCCATGTAGTAAAACCATTCGTCACGTTGATCAAGTAAACGCTCATCATTCAGTTCGATGTTTTTTAAAGAACCTTTGTGTCAACAAACAAATGTGCCCTTATACTATACAGCAGAAATTTTTATGAAGAACCAGTCAATAAAGTTTATATTACAAATGCTGTGTTTTGGCGACAAATGATGGTTATCACACCACTTCAGGCCAAATATGTACCTAAGAATTGCGCTAACTGAAGCAAGGACACTCACTCTTTGGGCATTTGTTGTCCAGCATCTTATTATCGACATATTAGAATATGCAGTCTGTCACAACATCATCTTAGACTATTTGTTAAGTTCTTATGATCTATTTGTAGAGCTATAAATGAAATAATTACGTCTGCCACCGGACCCATTTATTATAATGGACTCAGAGGTGCTCCCTTACAAGCTCATCAAAGGACCAATAAGTTTTCCGTGGTCTGAACCCCAACACATGACAAAACGCGACGTATAGACCTGTGCAACCAAGACAGACCCTTAATCAAAGGAAAGAATGTATATTATTGGTTTTCGCTATTTAATCATGGGCTTAATGTTTAGGTGGTGTTGTCGCCTATAGTGTCTCCACATTAATGTTGGAGGCAAAATATCCTAATCGGATTTTTGCGGCGGTGCTGCGCCTTCTCTAGTGAGTCTAGTAGTGTCTAGCTCGACAGAATCATAAGCATGAGCGTCAAACTACGCGACAACAAGTGGTCGACATTCGAATAGACTGTGCTGGCTATAGATACAGAAAAGGGAGCGAAAGAGGGTTTTAAGAGCGCTAAAAAGCACTTTATCCAGCTGCCTTAAATCTCCATCAGAAGTTTTTAGATAATTATCCATCTGAATAGATGTTTTAGAATGAGTTTTTATACTTAATAATGCGTCCTATTACAACGAACAAAGCCTGTAGTTGTATAACAATATACAAAGTCCAAAAACAGATAACACTATTCATTTTATTATATTTTATCACGGTGAACTACATATATATGTGTGGTATAGATAGTGAGTTATTTATATATTAAAAAAATAGCCCTGTTTACCACATTGAACATAATGACCAATTTTATATATAGGGCGGATCTATAATAAGTTGTATTTCTACTTTACATGTTGAACATATAACAAATAGAATATATTTAAATAGTTTTTGCTCAACAGCACAAGTGAAAATGGAAAATACTGAATTTTAAAATTTATAACATTATAATCATTTTAGTATCAAACCATCACTCTCCGTCAGATCAATGAATTTAGAAATGATAAAAAGGCATATATATATATTAATTAAATAATTGCCTATAGCATCGGTCCAAAACTACTATAATCAGTTATAAAATAGTAATAAAAATATATACCGGTCCGACAAAGTCTTTAGGGAAAAAGTGAATAAAAAACACATAAAAAAATCGGTGTTCTGCCTAATGAAAAATACTGAAAAAACAATGAAATCATATTTTGTAAATATTAGTAAAACCTAATCGCTCGTACGATATTAAAATGTAAATTTATTTGTCATTAAAATATGTATGATGTATTAAAAAATAAAAATAAATTTTACTATATTTTATTTTTACAAAATCGCTGTTAAACGAAATTAATTGTTCTGAATATTATTTTGCTAGCACACTACATCTTTTCCAATATAATGCCACAAAAAAACATTTACAAAACTTTCTCACCAATTATAGTTTGGCACTTTCCATAATACTGAGCAATGTACGACAGATAAAGAACACATATTAACAAGAAAATTGAAGAACCCATTTTCCTCGCGTCTAATTTGAATAAAAATATTCCGTTTACTGGAAGTATAATTGTGCTTCAAAACTGCACACCTCAATGTTCTCCATATTGATTTATAGAATCGAATGCATCATTTGGCATTCTGATCAGGTATTTATGCATATAGTATACACTTTGTACGTTGGAATTATTCATCACCGACAACTGTAGAAAATCAGTCAGGCATAACGCGTTTTAGAGTCATGATCAATATAGTTTCTCATATAAAACACTTGTTGTACGATGCATTGCGGTAATTACAATATATGCTGCAGCACTAAGTATAGTTGTCAGTGTAGTTAGTTAGTCGTAAGTCTCCTTTGACTTCGTGAAGAATGGATGCAACTTTACTTATGTATGAGTAAATGATTATGGATCAATACCAGCAGTTTATAACTATAATTACAAAATTACATTAATGTCAATATGTATTTAAAGAACACTGTTATTGAAATATCCGTAGTTTTTTTTAATGTTGGATGATTATGTGTCAAAAAATGTTGATTGTAAATAAGTTAAAAGAAATAGTAATATAAAATTAAATTAAATAAAGCAAATTAAAATAAAATAAAATACTCCAAACTTAACTATTAACTTAATTGTGTACAACCGAATTTATTAAAGTAATGAGAATAGATGCGACTAAATTAAATTTAGGATACAATTGAGTAAAACTTCAATTATTATTAGAATATGTGAATTGCACAAAGGCGAGGAAACGTCATCCTCTTTGCTGACAAACTTTTTACTTCGATATTTTGACATTACAATCTCATTTAAAACTTTCCTTTGATTTATACTACAGAAAAGGTTCGCGTAAAAATATTATAATAAATGTATACATTTTAACTACAGTTTCGTCATTTATATTGTCATTTTCAATTTTAATTTTAATGAACGATATAAAAATTGCAATATTTAGTTTTAGAAATTTAGAGAACAATATATATACATTATATATATATATATATATATACCATATATATACCATATATATACCATATAATAAAGATCTGTTATGTTAGTTAAGTTTAATGCTTCCATACTTTACTTCTTTTTAATTAAGTTGTATGTTATATCGCTATTATTAATTGATGCGATGGTATTATATTTAATTAATTATATTTTATTTAATGTTACCGTTTGTAATTACATATTGTTTAAATAAATTATTTAAATCTATTTAAGTCATTAGGTCAGATTCAATTTATAATTTCATCATATTATAGGCTTATCGAGTTGTTATGATATTTTATTAAATATCCACAATTAACAGCAAGAATAATTTATAAGGCAATTTCGTTTTTATTTCCGTTGTTAATTTTTAGTTATATTAAATAATTATATTCAATAATTATATTCATCTTTTATATAAATAATAAACTAATATTTGGTAAAGCATAGCAATTATAATGAGTAATATTCTATTGTAATAAAACATACATTACTTACTATAACATGTTCATCTAATACATACATATATAATATAATAAATTCTGATTTGTATTTATATTAAGCACTAAAGATGAATGATAATTTCTTATTTACGATTAAAATTACTATAGAAAATGTTTTTATCAAAAAAAAAATTTATTCAAATTATAATGATTAACAAATGTATTCATAAGTAATTTCGCGATAATACAGAAAAGGGTAATATGTAAAGCAATATCAACACCTTTTTGATAAATTCATTTTGACCAAATATTTTTCAAAATACGAAACTATCTGGTGGGATTCAGTGTTATGTTTAAGTTTATAAAGTTATAATATTATATTATTTAAATATATATGATAATTTAAATAATAATCTTAATTAAAATATATAAGATAAAATAATTTTAATATATAAGATAATATAATTAAAATGTATAAATCTAATAATTTAAATAAATAAGATAAAGAAATTTAAATATATAAGATAATAAAATAATTTAAATATATTAATTTAATAATTTAAAGGATTTTAAAATAATTTGGACACAAATTGCTATGCGTATTCGACAAAATGCTTTTTCACCTAAATTTATATCAAAATATCTTTTCACGTGTTGAGTCATATTAAAGTAACCTTATCAAAAGAGATACATCATCAAAAAGTAAAATATATGCAAAGTATAAAAACATAATAAATCCAATACTTAAAATGATTACATAATAGTGTTCATTTTATAATTTTACATTTGGACAGTTGTTACAATTGTATAAATATAAAGTTAAGACATAACCTTTCATTTATACATTTAAATTAATTTGTAGAAAGAATATACAATAGGAGATAGCATAGAAAGGCTCACTTTATATATTAAAATGTGTTGTTTTGGTAAAAATAAAGTGTAGAAAATTCTCCATCTTAAAATCCGAACATATTGTGCAGAATTGGCAATAATAAAATATTAGAGAATATTATACATTATAGAATTAATAATTACGAAATATAATTAAGTTAAGAAGCAGCTTTCAATGCGAATTAATATTCATGCGTTCTGCGTACTTATGAAATAAATTTTATACTTTGTGATAAAATACACGTTTTATAACGACATATTGAATATTAAATACTATAACACTGAATGAAATTCTATTCTAATTAAAATGTAATCATACAAATACCATTTAATTTATCCTAATAATATATAGAAAATTGATTAGTCTAAGCTAAATTTAATAAATGTTGAACAGATGACCATTATATAAAAAATAAGTCTGGTAAAATAAAATCTAAGAAACAAAAAATATAAATGAAAAAATATAAACTACAAAGAGAAGACAATGGACTCTTCAAAACACATATTCAAAACACAATTAAACGTAAAAAGTACGGCAACATTTAAAAAGTATTTTTGTGAAAACGAACGTTTTAACCTACAACACACCGAGTAGAAAGATAAACCTGATACAATCCATGTAATAAAACATGTAATAAAAATTAGTACACAATACGTGGTGATAATTAAAGCTATGTTACGAGACTAAGGACACTCAGCTGTGTTATAAAAAACATTTTTTAAACCACTGAGTGAAACCTTTGACATTACACATTTAGTCATAACATGAAAACTATTTTTTGTTGTGTAAAATCTAGTTTAAATAGTTGATTTTTAAACTGGTATGTGAATCTATTGGGCCTACTGCAAAATTATTTGTGTGAGCCTTTGCTTTCTTATTGACTAATACTTTAATACTTCAATTCAACATTTCCAATTGAAATTCTTATTTTATAATTTGTATTTACATAACAAATTTTAATTAAATGCAGAGCAATTAATTCTCCGTATTTTCATATTGTCTGTATTCTGCTTTATATAAAATTAAGCGCACGTTTAATTTTTCTGATAAAGTGAAATTAATAATTGTGCAATTTAAAATATTGACACGGTGCAAATAGTAAACTATAATATAAAAACTCTGAGATTAAAATTCCGTAACTTTTCAAAAATATTTGTAAATAATTATTACTTAATATTGAATAAGATTATTGTTTAAAAAGAATCTAAATTCAGTATGTTTTTATCAAATTTAGTTATTATATAAACAATTTAATATATAGATAGATTTAATATGCATCATGTTGATAATGCTTACCTTTAAAACTTCAGTTATTTTCTTATGAAGTGACGCAATGTTAGAATAAATATCAATCTAAATTGTATAATATATATATATATATATATATTAATCAATTGAGAACATAACCTTATAATATGTAAGTATCTATTATTATTTTGGTTATCTGTTTCGTTTCATTTTTTAATAAATCATGATTATTTTATTTTACAAATGATAGCTTATGCAACCATTTTAGTCTGCAATAGAATTGGTTATTTCAGCTTTTTATGTGTCTTAATCTTTGTCTTATTCTTAAGTATTTTAAAGTATAAGCTCTTAAAAATGTAGGAAACAAGTACAAAGAGGTAAACCAAATTTTAAGCATAAAATATGATTTCATTAATTTTTAAGTATAATGTTATATTTAATATACTATTAAATTTATCAGTACAAATATATTTGTAGATAATCAAAAATTACATCCAACTGTTGCGCCAACAGATGAACCCTAAATTAAGATGAATATTACAACCAATACTCAATAAAACCTGTCTTGATATTAACAGATATTAAATAAAATACAACATTAATGCTACAACTGTGCATATAATGATTATATGTTTTTTTATGTATTTATTTTGATGGCTAATTTCGCAATTTTTTTTACAGATGGTAACATTTGCTTAGATTATAAATTACACATGACTCTTTTAGTGTCATAGAGCGGTAACTAAATTCTAGGTTTTTATAATAAAAAAACAACTCATTTCTCTATTGACATAAGAAGAGGGTTAAATGACAGAATGAGCTAAGTCAGTATTAAGTAGTTTTGAGAAAATCACATTTTTAGTTTCAATATGGACTGTAAATTCTGAAAGAAGGTGTATAAATCTATTTTGTTTATGATGAATGTATACTAGTAAGACACATATTTTCTTAAAATTACTTAGCATCAGATAGTATAAGTTTTAAATGAGCGCTGCTCAAAGTGACTTAGCTCATTCTACCACAAACAAAAATCTTACGATATGACTTAGCTTTTTCCATTTCCTCAAAATATATAACAAAATAAATAACAACACTTGAGTAATATATTTGTAAACAAAATATTTGTAAAACCAGTTTCAATTAACATTCAATATGTATAATAATATAATTTAACAAAATTGTATTGTTAACTTCAAGACATTTTCAATTTCACTATAGATTTAAGTATAGGACGACGTATTATAGGTACTAATTGTCACCAATGTCCAATAAAGCCAGCTCTTTTCCAACAGGCAGATTTATGTACCAGTGGTGGACCTCAGCAGGTATGGCTCCACTTTGACAGAGGGCAATGAGGTCCTTCTTCTTGGCTACTGAGATTCCCAGCTGCTTTGTGTACAGCTGTTCCAGAGACACAGGTTTGGGCTTGCGTCCCCGCTCCACTTTGGTGATAACTATCCGGTAGGTGCCCATTGGTTTGTACGAACACATGAATGAAAGTGGCTGGTCTTTGGAAAATCTGAGACTGTGGATTTTCATCCAGTTGACTGTCTCACCAGCAGTATCTTTGTTACGATTGGTTATAAGTTCATTTTTTAGTTTTTCCAAATTAAAAAAACTGGAGAAATTCATTTGGTGGATGATGTACGGTTTATGACGACGAGCCAGACGAATGATGTTACACCAGTCTCCCACAGTGTAAACCTTGGCATTCTTCTTGGAGTTCTCAATGGCCGAGTGCATCAAATCACACTCCATCTGTGTATGGCCAGATTCGAGGAAATTTAATGTAATCTCCTCAAGTGGCAATGACTGCAAACTATGCATAAGCATACTGGCCACATACTGGTTCCGATTCTGTCCACCACAAGAATCCGAATGGAAAGAAATTATTTTTACAGTATCTGGAAGAGAGGCGAGGTAGTGTCTGATGCAGCTGCCAATTTCCGAACTGCCTCTTCTTCCATCCAACTCACTCCACAAATAGCAGTGTCCAACAGATGAGTTTGCTTCATAGATGGTGAAGTTATATATACATATTTTACGTTTGTAATACATCGAGCTGACATCAGAGCTTGGTAACTGTAGAACTGACTGCAAGTCGAATGTCGCAGTTACAAAAGAAGGATCTCTGGCTGCCTCTTCTTTGTCTTGTTTTTTTCTTGTTTGCGCATCCTCCTTTCTTGTTATGTGCTCATCATATTTCGCTTGCAGGTCAAGTTTTTCATTTTCTGTAGCAGTTTTGTAGCTTTCACACTGAAGGCACTGATCCTTACGAGGATGGTAAAATCCTAAGTTGTACTCAGTGCAGAAGATAGTTCTGTATGTTTGACTCTTGACAGGAAGAAGTTGCTGCTCTTCACATTTCTGTTTATACAGCTCGTGCATCTTGACTATGTTGAGTCCTGGCTCCAAATACGTCTTCTTGGTATCAGCACGGCAATAATGACTCTCCATGACTGGAAAGCTCTCTATGTGATCTTTAATGAGTTGATGTCGTTTAACTGAGAGCTTGTGCTTTGGTTCATGGTGTCCACGCTTGTCACCAGAAATGAATGTGTTATTTTCAGATCGGCCAGCAAAAGCTCCTAAAACAGCATTGTTTGATACACATAATGTGGCCAAGAAGAAATCCTTACACACTCTTACTTCTTTTCTATTGCAGGTGAAAAAATATGCATGTGATGCACTCCGTTGTTTCAATGAGTGTGATCTTCTTTGCTTGGGCTCAAAGGTCTTCACATTTGTCAGTATGAAGTCCTTCTTCCTGTTGTAGTCCTCTAATTCCCAGTACAAATGACAGATTCTTTCTCGCTCTTTTTGGGTTATTTTTTCGCTACATTTTTCCCTGCACTTGTGGCCTATCACAGACTTTGGTGACTTTTGTTGAACTTCCTTTCCTGCAGTGTTGATGTATTTCTCACCTCTTCTGCACAGCTTCTTTTGTACATTTTTCTTCCACTTAGCTGGATTTGACTTTCGCCACCATGTGCCTCTACTGTCACCTGCACCAGCTCCAACAGCATCTTGATGAGCTCCATCAACAGCTACACCAACATCTCCAGCAACAGCTACACCAACATCTCCAGCAACAGCTACACCAATATCTCCAGCAACAGCTCCCAGATGGCAAACCAGCTGGGAAAGTCGATTCCTATCGACCGGTCTCCTTGACGTCTTGTCTTGGCAAGGTGATGGAGCG
>JAUZND010065371.1:0-17650 GCA_034780555.1 Coelogynopora nodosa | reverse complement strand
ATTGTTGGCTTTCCAGCCCCAGGTCTTGTTGTTAACGCATTGGATGATTCTGCATCTGCTTTTTGCCTTCTTGGTGAGGATTTTAACATGCTGATTGAAGGAGAGAGCACGATCCAGAGTGATCCCTAAAAGTCTGGGATACTTGTTGGTGGGAATGATGTTATTGTCTAGCATAATACCGGCTTCTGTGTTGCTGTCTTTCGTGTCGGTGGAGAAAATCGTAGACTCGCTCTTGTCTGTGTTCAGAAGCATCTTGCTTTTACTGCTCCAATCTGCTACATTGGTAATTGCTTGTTGTATTTTCTTAACAGCCTCTTTGATGTTCTTCCCCGTGGACATTAAGGTAATGTCATCGGCGTATATGATTATGTGGTGCCAGGGGGGTTGCGTGCTTCTAGAATTTTGGTAACGATCAGTGCAAACTTTCTTGCTTCTTCCATAGAGCCCCGAATTATGACTACGTCCGTCCATTGATGCAACGGCCATGTTTCTCCCAGCACAATAAGTGGTGGCCTTGATAACTGAACGTTTACCCTTCCATACACATATAATTCCCCTAAATATACTAAAACTGACAAACGAGGCCATATAGCAGCCTAGATGCATAATAGCATTCAAACTCTGGCACAGTTATACCAATTGTGAGATATTTCGTTCTACTGCATACCGCTCATGTAAAACAGATTACCTCGATACTTACGCGTATTATAGTGGTATCCGGAATTTTCTGGATTTTGATCTATATAAGTATTTGTCACTGGTTTTTTTTATCGAGATTTTTGCCGAATTTCAGATGAGATTACAAATAAGTATTAGTAAGACATAGTTAAGCTTCTTTTTGAAACTTGTTTTTTCTGTATACCTTACTACATTGACATTCAATGTGGCGAAGAACAAGTATCACTTTTAGACTCTATTTGCTCCCAGTTTATTCTTAAACCTTCACCATCTACTTTTAATATTTATTGATTTGACTATCCCAAATGTTTCTGGCCACACAAGAGTAAGCCTATCATAAACCGTATAAACAAGAAGCCTCCTCTCCATGAAAACGGCCACCTGATTAGCATTATATTATATATTTGTATAATATATGACATAACAGTGTGAGATAGCCCAGACGGTTAAGGCGCTGGTGATTAAGTGTGAAGGTAGCTGGTTCGAATCCCAGCAGTGTACCTTTTCTTTCCCTGGCAGACAGCTGTGTCTGTCGAGTGTATAGCAACTCTTCTGAGTTTGTTCAGAATTTTTAAAAACTATAAAAAAATTAAAAACCTTAAAATTATTCAATGAGATAATATTTACTATTTATTTTATTTTTGCGATTCGGAGTTAAAATTCGACAATGACGTCATCATTATAATTCACATAATATCATTATAATCGTATAAATTTATATATCCATTTTGATAATTATATTATCTTTATAAATTATAGTAAAATATTACATATTATTCAAAGGGCTAAATGCTTAATACAAAAAGCTGATTTTCAAATTTAAATGATTCGGAGCTAAAATAATGACGTCATCAGATAAACTTTAGTAAGTACAATATGACACTTTTTGAAACAATGGGCACAGGTTTTGAGATATTGGTAATATATATCATTTGGACTTCAATTCTATAAACTAAAAAGTTAGTTAAGATTTGTCATATTTGAAATATTCTAAGCTAAAATACGCATATGGATGAAAATGACTCCACTATTTTAAATATATATATATATATATATATCGATTGAAAATAAAAATGAAGAATATGTCAGAGACGTTTTTTAATACTATGAACAATTTTCAATCTCAGATAAAGAAAAGAAATATTGCAGAAACAGGAATAACTTACCATATAAAAATAGAGACAGAGAAAAGCTATGCTGAAACAGACATGATTCGAATATAGAAACAAAAAATTAACGAAAGTTTCAGAAACATTCTAGAAAACGAACTAGTCCATTAATCAGCAAATAACTTCAAAGGACTATCCATGGAACGAAACATGACTTGTTACGTGATGCAATTGATGATGATGATGATGATGATGATGATGTTTATGTCTATCTAATTGTCGAATCTATAATCTATAAGGAAAAATCCATAATTTCTCCCCAAAGTCGGAAAAGGTAAACACCCCACAAGACTACAAATATTGTTCGTTGTCGAAAAGTTGTTTGGCGTGACGACTCAAACTGAAAATAGAAAAAGTTCAAGCTTCTATTTTGAGAGCACAATTTAATTGACAGAATAATTGACAGATTTATTAGCTTTAATAGTTGAAGACAATTTTATTCAATATTCCATTACAAGCACGCATTTATTATTTTATATTCAATAAAGTTCAAAAAGATGCATCACATAGCTTTATCATTAAAATCACCCCCAAAAAACCGTAATTGTTATCATATTCACCAGAACTATTTGTATGTAGTTGCCATGTTAACAGGGACATCGGAAGTTAAGTATAGCCGAAGGAGCCGCGCGGTCGCGACACAAATAGTTTGAACATTTTGAAACGTTGCGAAAAAATATAAATCTGAAATTACAAATGATTTCAACATTAATTGATTAGAAATAAAATATACTGGTTTTTTTAGTTCCATTTGTTATCAATATAGAAATGTATGACATTTGCAATCAACATGATTTTTTGCAGATGTTTAAGTTTAACTGTTGGAGAGAATGCACCCTTTCTTCTACATTTTCCAGTAATATACATCAACTCAAAATGTACTGTTCTGTTGTTTTTATAATTATAATATTTTCTGCATATTTTGACATACATTTATTATGAACAAATCCACAACTGTCATCAACGCGGGAAGCACATTAACAGATAAACCAAAGAAGCAAACTCCACATCATGCTAATAAAAGCATAACTGTTTTTAAAATATTAAAGCAACAATATCAAGCGAAATATATGAAATTGGTTTAAAATGACCATTCGGTGCCTTTCCGGAATTCGTGACTGGAGTGTGCGTCAGTGTGCGTTAGTGTGCGTCATTGTGCGTCATTGTGCGTCAGTGTGCGTTCCGCGCTATTTCCTCCCGGGTGAGAAATAAATAAATTAGGTAGTCAATTTTGCACATTTTCTTTTTACATTTCAGTATAAAATTTGATTTCATGTCACGATAAAATATCGAGTAATCTTATGTTTCAACATCAATATAAAACAATGCAATTAATGGAAATTATACCTTTTTTAGCTTAGCCTATAATGCCATAATTTCTGAGGTCATTTTCGATGGTAGATCATGTTTTCTTACTATATAGTTGCAAATTTTCATTTATTTTTCCAAAGCTCTATCGATTTATCTAGACACAAATCTTGATCATCTAACGTTCAAGATCCAGTTATACTTTATTCAGAGTAACGCTTAACATATTTACACAAATTAGAGTCCTGTGCAATATTTGTAATATCAAATTTTAAAATATTTACACATTTGTAATATCAAATTTCAAAATATTTAAACATTGTAATATCAAATTTCAAAATATTTCTGCATTTGTAATATAAAATTTCAAAAATATGTCTACATTTGTAATATCAAATTTCAAAATATTTACACATTTGTAATATCAAATTTCAAAATATTTGCACATTTGTCCGTACACCCTTTGATAAGGGCATTTAAAAAATTATGTACAAATTTACTATGTAGAATTCACCATAGCCTGAATGAATACTATTCGTATTTAATAATAACAAATTCATAAAAAAATTTTACTTCTTAAAGTGAATTCAGAGGTGAATCTATTAATAAAATACTAAAGTAGGTCATAGCTTCCGAAGTAGGTCAAACATCGACTAATACAAAAATTACATTTTTAATTTAACGAAAGCTACATTTAGACTCAAAATGCGTGTCTGTTCAATGTTCCATTATTAAAGTGAATGTGGGGAGGAATCTAGGGAAGAGTTTATATACGTGATCACAGACATCTAGTTAACACATATTATCAGTGAAATATGAAATAGACTATATAAATAGTTAGTAAAAAAATTATTAACCGTGTTATATTTACATTTAGAATAATTATAAATAGCATCGCTCTAAAAATATCACAGGTATTGTAGCAATAGTGTATGACAGTTTTTGCTAAATTTCAAGGATTCCATATAGTTCTATCGAAACAAATATGAATTTCTTTTATTTTTCATATCTTTTTATCAACTCGAAAACACCTTATTACTTAACTTTATATGTTTTTGTTTATTTTACGGCTGTCAGTTGCATGTGTTTGTTTGTGGCTCTTATGTTGATCCACACGAACGAACGAACGAATGGATGGATTTTGGTTTTATTCAGACAAATATTTATTCAATTCTCTTTTAGAAAACAAAAACAATTGCCCAATTCATCAGATTTATCTTTGACAAAACTATAAATAATTTTAAAAATTGCCTCACAATTTTTCATTCCAAATTTCGCTATATAACATGAGTAATACATTTTGTCGGTTAATTTTTCGTCATAACAAAATAGTCACTGAAATTGGTCCAGCTTCCCAGTGCTGACAGATTTAGAAGGCTTTCTCTTGTATAGTAATAAACTAGCAGTTCAAGCCACTTAGAAACGAGAAATAAAGTATACCCGGCGCTTCAAAATTGATATTTAAAAATGTTGTAAATATTAAATAAAAGGAAAGTGTAAGTATACCTATACTTAGAACTGCTAGCGTAAAGATACAAATGTATTGTACCCGACTTTTTCTCGGCTAGATAGTGTTGTCAAACTAAGTGACCGAATTTGTAAGAAATATTAAATTACATTTCGAGCATTTTGTATTTTGGCCTATAAGAAGCATACATTTCGAAAAACACATACACCACTTAGATGGAAAAATGCTTTCAAATGAGTTCCTTTTTAAATAAGGTAAAATTCATTTTGTGAAAATTTTACTTTTTAAATAATTCAATACTATTGTATGTATAGTTATTATACATGGACATGGAAAACAAGGTATATGAACAGTTATTGAAGGAAAATTATGGTTTATCTGTTGTTATTGCAAGAGCGTGAGCGAATGCAGAAATTGCTGACTTTTATGAAATAACAGTTTAGCACAGATGAATTAAAATACCAATACTCAGAGTAATTATTCACTTCGTGGATTCTTGAACACAATATATATATATACAGTTTCTTTGCATAAAAATACAAAATAAACACTTGTTTTTATTCATATATATTTAGTTGCGCTGTTGTTCAATAAAAAATAAACTCGAGTTTCTTTATTTTTACAATTATTGTTGTAATTCACAGTAGAACATTCAATATTTATCGTGTAACTCTTAATAAACAAATATCAATTATCAATAAACTAACCAACATTTACTCTAGAATAAGTAACTGTTCAATATCAAAATGATTTTTATAACACATAAATTGTAAAATTGGAATACAATAACTTGCTATGCAATACGTAACTCGAAATAATAATAATTATAAATAATCAATAATAATCCTAATAATATAAAATCTACTGTAAATAATCAATAATATCCTCAGTAAATAATCAATAATATCCTCATTAAATAATCAATAATGTCCTCAATCACTAATTAATAATATCCTTAGTAAATAATTAATCAATAATATCCTCTATAAATAATCAATAATATTCTCAGTCACTAATTAATAATATCCTTAGTAAATTATTAATCAATAATATCCTTAGTAAATAATTAATCAATAATATCCTCAGTAAATAAGTAATCAATAATATCCTCAGTAAATAATCAATAATATCCTCAGTAATTAATCAATAATATCCTCAGTAAATAATCAATAATATTCCCAGTAAATAATCAATAATATTCTCAGTAAATAATCTATAATATCCTCAGTAAATAATCAATAATATCCTCAGTAAATAATCTATAATATCCTCAGTAAATAATCAATAATATCCTCAGTAAATAATCAATAATATCCTCAGTAAATAATCAATAATATCCTCAGTAAATAATCAATAATATACTAAGTAAATAATCAATAATATCCTCAGTAAATAATCAATAATGTATATTTCATATATTTATAGATATCGATCAAATTTAATAGAAAGATGTTCTTCTCTTTTTAATTTCTGGCAAAACAAAAATTAATCTTTGTGAATCATCGTGTAAGCTACACATCTTTTCCGGCTGCTATGGGCTAAAAGTAATATCCATTTTTGTCCAATTATTTAACCAGCAATATTTAACTGCGTTGAACAAATTGTACAGTTATTTTTTTTAAACTTTATTTGAAAATAAAATTTCTAAAAGAGCAATTTTGCATAACTTTGAGACCATTTTGTATAAATAATTATTGTTGAAAAGTATACATTGAAATCATTGTGAACATACCTATCTTAAAGGTTATGTACCATGCAAATGAGTAAAATGCAATTCCATTAAAGCCTTTTTTAAAATAAAAAGTGCCTACTTTATCCCAATTATATTATATGGATTTTTATTGCGTTTCATTTTTAATATAGTATAATATAATATAATTAACTCACTAATGTATATATATATATATACCCTGCTTGCATGTTTTCTAATCTGATTAAACATGTCTATATATATACATAAAATTGCTAAATTCCGAAATGAAGAAAAAAAGTTCATCTTTTAAAAATATGTAATACATTTGATGCGCATATTAAGTATGTATAAATAATTCGTTTATTTCACTGTATTGAAATTAAATATAATAGTTTAATAAATTAAGCAACAGTTGAACAATATTGTAATTTTTTTATTTAGACATAATTTATTACAAATATCATTGAAGTCGAAGAATTAAAACAAAAAACATTTTTCTAATTATATGTAACCTATATATATATATATATATATATATATTGTATGCGGCTATGGAAACAGCCAGAAACACAGAACACACATATCTTAATTACATCGAAGGCTTCTAAATAATATCAAGATAAGAAGTATCGTTACCTATCTAAATGAAAAAAATAGTTAATAATGAAACTTTATGAAAGACAGACAGTAATAATAATTCGAGTAATTTAACACTGTATTTTGTTCCCTATACGTGGCAAACAACGGAAGTGAACTATATTAGCTGAGACTAAATGTTACCAGTTAGTGTTACTGGAAATGTACAGTAGTATGAATAACGGTGCTCTGGATAATTCCCCAAATTAAGGCTGGCTCTTAGAGCAAATAATAAATAATATATTAATAATACAAGAAATATGACTGCGCCAAAAAGTATTAATTGTTGAATTTGTCCAAAATACCTCTAACATCATTAAAATTGATATACCTAAGCATATAATATTTATAACATAAGAAAAATTAAAAAATCAAAATGACATACTCAGCTGTGTATTCCGACAAAGGAAATACATGTTCTTCGTTGTATTAGATGTTCTGTGTACTGTGAACGAACCTCGTTATCGTAATGGAATAATCTGTTTATCACGAAATGCCAAAAGAGTGATTTTTTTTAATCAAATAGGTTTGTTATCCTTTGCTTGTGAATATTTTTTAATTCTCGCAAAAATAATCCCTTTTTTGAAATTTGGCAGCAAATATATTATTTTGTATAAAATTGTGTAAGATACTTACGGACGACATTTTTTTAAATTATTATCAACTTATTCATAAATCTTTCAATTTTTCTAGTGTAAAAATGTTATTAATAAAAAAGAAACATTACGATTTATTCATAATATATTTTGCCAAATATTAAATTAAATAAAACTATTAAAAAATAACTGGACTAAATTGAATTTAATTGCATTTAACCATTTAGAACACAATACTCAATCATATACAGTAAGTTCATTAATACATAAGTTCAATAATCATTCATATAAGTTTTTAATAGCATAAATAGATACATAAAGAGATTCAAAGAGAGATGCAGAGAGAGAAAATGCATCGAGAGGTGTAGGCTGTTAGAGATATAATATACAGAGAGAAATACATAATAGAGAAATACAATAAAATATACTACATTTTATTAAATTATTATCAATATTTGGGGAAAACGTGGACAACATAAGCATATTTTTATTTAAATAATAATCAATAACAAGTTTTAATTGATTTTACTTTTTTTAATTCAATTAAATTACTGTAATAATTAATTTTTTATAATCCTAAAATATAGATTGTCAAGAATAATTTCATTTTTTTATTGAAACGATTCATGAAATAAAAACATTATTGTTCTAAAAAAGCAATTGCTCAACTATATCAGTCAAATACAAATTATATATTCATGATGCCATTGAACTGGCATGCTCCACACCTTTATTAAATGCCTCACACTATATTCCCAATATGAAAGTAATTTTCCTGTCAAATATTGTCATACGTGCAAGCGGGACTTGTTTGCCAGATAGAATTCCTTTCGAAAGTAATTAAAAATGGTTTCATTGTCTACAAACATTCACTCATATGTCCGCTTCCTTTTTCTTCCTTTGTTCGATTCAGTTCAGATAAAAGGTTGTGAAAATTAATTCTATTTAGAACTAAAGCTCTAAAGGTCAAATACATGCGCTGTAAGTTTGCCTATAGTTGACAAAACTAATAACGGGAAAATAATTGTAATGCAGCTGTGGGGAGGGGGGTAGGCGATGGGAGGTGATGGGGAATGTATGCATTTACAATCGTCTATAGTTTAAAAAATATATTCCAATAATTAATTTTAATTAGAAATACATAAGCCACATGGAAACTACGCATGGAAGGGTTACGTATATTCTCCGCCCGAGCCAAAACGACCGCCGGGGCGGAAATTTATAGCTCAGTGGTAGAGCATCACATGGAAACTACGAAGGTGCAGTTGAAAATAAATCATATAAAGATGACGTTGTTTAACATATATTTCGTCATAGCATGTTAAGAAGAATTAAATCTGTTTATTTGTTTATATGCAACTGGGAGATAACATAAAGTTAAATAAATATAACAGTTTGTGTGTTAAATGTAATCCAGATATTACAGAGTTCAACATTTTAAAAGATAAGTTTTATTGTAAATTGCGCTTTCTGGCCATTTCTATTGAATATATATGCACTCTTTTCATTATAGTAATAATTTAAGCATATTAGTGGTTAAACCTGGCCATGGATATTTATTCTTTTGAAATATGTTTAATAAATTAGGATTAACAAATTATTCATTTTCAAAAACAATAATATCTAATGTGCTAATGACGATGATTTTATTAAAATGTTGATGACTTCAAAATGCTCACTGTATATATTAATTGCATTGGAATACTTTCTAAACAAATTAAGGGTAATTTGATTATACTAATTGCGATCGATAGATCTAAAATAGTCATATATATATACAATATATATATATATTATGGGGTTAAAAAATCGAAGATCAAACTTTTTTTTTTTTTTAAAGTACCGAAGATCAAATTATGATCACCCTCCAACTAAGTTGTGATACCAAACATTCCAAAATAAATTTTAAGTCAATGTTTGAAAAATTCTACCCAATCCGATAAATTGTTTTTATATTATTATATATTTTTTATATGTAATATTTTTTTATTCTATTTTTTTTTGTAATTTATATTTAACGTATTATATTAATACCTCTCCTTATTAACTGAAAACTACACTTGAATGTTACTCAATTAAAATTTGTAAAAACTTATTTTTTCCAAGAATTATTCATTTTTCAATTTTTTTATTATTGTTAATTTTGGATTATTGACAAGAAACATATTCTAGATTTATTTTATGAAGAAAAAAACTAAGATTCCTGATGTTTAATGGTTTGGACTGGATTCAACAGACAAAGTAAATTGAAAATAGAATTTCGCGATAAACAAAATCGGCCCCCAAGAATAAATTATTCTTTGGGCAAAATAATTTTCCTATATATAGGTAATTGATATGACAAATTTTGCATTTATTTAAAAAAATACATTATATGCGGCTCGGATCAGTACCAACCAGGTATATTTCAAAAAGTCAAATAGTCAGCCTAACCTTTATTAGTATCAGATTCATGGGAAATGTTGTATATGGTCTTGAAATAGTGTACGTGAATATTCGGCCGTGTTTTTCGGAGTGATTAAAATCTATAAGTTTCCCGGTCTGACCCGGTCCTTAACACACCACATCATGTTAGACACAGAAAAATATGTTTTATTAGTGCTGACTGACATTGGAACACATAAATATATATAACAGGAAATCAAAAGTGAAAAGATGAATGAAATAGATGACTGGATTGAGCTAGAGTAGCCTATATCACTTTATAAAAACATACAAACAACTGGATAAAGTGATCTATGAAAGCTCAAAACAGATATTATATCTAGTTTTTGTCTTCTGATTTACTTTTTAACTTCTAGCTAACGCGGAAAACATTAATTTAAAACTAAAATATATTTTTAAAACTTGTGCAATATTATTGTATATGTCATGCAAATATTTTTTCATTTTATTCAAGCTGTGCATTTTATAGGAGAAGCATAGTGCCATAAAATTAGTTATCATAATATGTCCAAATGAATACCATAATAAAATTAATGTAAGTCATATAAGAATAAAGAGTTCCATAAATGTAAGAATCATAGATATCGATTTTTCCTATATCATACTTATTCCTAGATATACAATCTTTCCTCGCAGCGGTTTGAGAAAGATGACCTTTTATCCATCTCTATGGATGAGACATACTCGACTTTGCGAGGCAAAACAAATGAATTAGCATATGCACACGGCCTAAAAAGGCCTTCTTCAAAGCTATTTTTAATAATGAAAAGTTTATAAGATAAAATATTATTTTGCACCATTAAAATTGTAGTAAAATTTTACATTTATTTATACTATCATTAAACTAATATCTTATTTTATTAATAAAAAATTAAATACATTAAGTTTCAACATAATTAACCTATATAGGATGCGCATAATTGCTAAAATATTTCTCTAGTTTCGGCTTGCCTCGCAAAACTGGTGCATGACTCATTCTTTTCATAACCATCGTGTATAACAGGATTATGTTAGATTGTACATCTAGGAATGAGAGAGAAATAAATAAATCCATATCTATGGTAAGAATGATCTGAAATTTCGTACGTAGGCCAATCGATAAAATGATATATAAAACTATTACTCAATATTTCGTAATATCTTATTGTACCCAACTTTCAAATGTACAATCCCAACATGTTTATGCAACGATGTATAAATTATTCAAAAGCATGCAACAATGTGGCATAAAATCGGGCGCTATATTAAAAGATAGAGATCATTTAAATTTCAAATATGTATTGAGCAGTGATCTGCATGATTTTGAATAATTAAAATTAGGCACAATAGTAATATTCAATGATTAATATATTCATCGGAGATACACTGCCTATATTTTTATATTAAGTCAAGAATGGTTCAGATTATATCGTCCACTAAAATAGAATGTCCTTCTTCTCAGATCGCTTTGAAACTTTAAAAAATGTATAATTATATATTTTTTAAATCCTTAATTAAAGGAAACAATTTTTATAAAATTTATAATTTATGATGTTCGTATTAAAAAATCAATTTAGAAATTATAATTATTTAAAAATGCAACCATCATCTTTGTTGGCCCTGATTTTGAATCCACATACCAAAATCCACAGCGTAAAGTATTTTACACAAGACCCGTGAAGTACGTTATAATTCGTAATATGCAATCGTAACATATATATGAACACTTAGATCAGTTAATGGCTTATGTTTCCTTCCACCAATTTCACCAAGACAGTCAATTAACTATCTCATTGAAAAATCCAATAACACGATGGAGTATTAGTAATCAATTTACTCTATTAAATATATGTATAATGAATTGTTTTAATTCGAAATGAATTATGATATTATGCGATAACCAGAGGACATCCAAAGGACTCAACATTTTTTAACTTTTTTTTTGCTGATCACGAGATTAGTATTAAAGTTACTGAGAGTTCTATAATGTAGGTCAGTGACAAATAAATCAATCAAAAAGATAAATTGATTAAATATGTCACTATATGTTAAGAGGGTTTGACAGATCATGTTAGATGTTGTAAAGTGTGTTTTATTATTTAAGTTTGTGAAATATGCCAATTTTTAAAATCATTTTTAAATAAATAAATAAATAAATAAAAGTCGTACAGGGATTATTGATTACTCTGTATTGATTATTGATGTACGCGTGTAATAATTAATAATTACAGTTTTTGGAAAACTGCACAGAATGTCGTGATATACTTTGATATTCATTTTATAACCAAAATACACATTTAGAGGAGTTAAGAGACGAAATAAATATTAATTTTGTTGTGTTACTATCTTTCGACAACAAGATAGAAATAGTACAAAAAATTGATAATTCAAGTAAATATTGATTTTTCATAATACGATGCATTACAGCCGTTGAATTTCCGATCAGAATGATTTCAATTATATTTTAGACAAAATCGAGTATGTGAAGTATATATATAGTGTATATACAATACATATATTTATACTATATGTATACTATAATATATGTATTGGAGTATTCTAACTTTGATATTAGATTGTTAACGCATAAGTAACATTAGCAGGGGAGTAATGCCGGTTGACTGTGCAAGACGTTTGATCAGTTATTCATTGAAAAATCAGGAAAAATAATGTGATCAGAAAACAGAATAAAGGTAATTCAGACATCACGTGATCAAGTCGATTACTTTGGATAAAGAAGAAGCCTAAACCCGTCTTAGCTTGTATGTGTACACAAAAGAAGATACGAAATGTTGGATTTTCAGAGAAAAATTCGAAATTTAGACTATATATAGCGTGTATCAAACAATTTACCATTTTTTAACAAAAGGTATAATCAGATTGTCACAAAAAGTAAGTTATCTTTTAAGATTAAAGTTCAATGGATTTGAATTTTTAAGAAAAGTTGTGATAAAATACCTGAAATGAAAAATATTTTTCAAATACCTTAGTAAACAATTCTTCTCTATATTACTGAACGTTATGCAAAAAAATGTTTATAAAATGAAAATTCAATGCAACTGCATACTACTGCCCCCCCCCAAAACCCTCTTGTTTACAGCGATGACCCCTCAGTATTTAAATAGAGAAAGTCAAATAAATCATTATTCGATAAGAATAAGCCGCTATTCTGCAGTGAAAATTGATACTATTTTTAAAAAAGATATCAATTAACCCGACTTCGGTAGAATGTATGGATTGATAACATGGTTTTTCCTCCAATAGATTAATTAAATGTACTCCACCATGTATTTCAATACGTTACAATATTAATTTGTTTACATGTTTTCATCCAATGTACAACCCCTACCTTTGAAATTGAGCAAATTAAATGTACTTTGTTGAAAATTATATATTTGCTCATTTTATTTTTGTCAAATTTGTCATAGTTTTCTTTAGCTCTTTTGATTTATTCACTTTTTAAGACAGTCGCTCCATTTCTTAAATCCCAAAAATAAAATCTTTCACATTCTATAATATGCTTAAAATTTTTAATCAAAATTGAAGACACAATACATCAATTGATAAACTTTTCATACGAGTTAAATAATGTTTAGGAATACTTACGTATAAACTAAGAAATTGTAATCCTAATCTTATTTTTTTAATATAGCCCCTTCCTTAAATTTACCTATTAAGTATCCCATACAAATAATATCCAAGATTTAATAAACAATATATCAGGGTTGATAAATGTGACAAAAATTAAATATTACCATTTTTTATTTCCGATAATCAACAATATCGATTATTTTCTTTTTAATTATAGGTTCTCTCACTACTCCAATTAATTTAATTTGATCAACATTTTTAGCTCTTTAATTACGACGTTCCATTTCCTGTATTTCAATTTAATACATTCTGATTTAAAATCAATTGGGTGGGGGTTTTGATAATTATTAATGACAACGATTTTAATAATAAGTTTGTTCCGAATTCAGTATTACCAATTTATTCTAACCTTTTTTGTACATCAGCCTTCAAAATATCCCCCAAATGTAGGTACTCCATAAATGAATATTTAACAATTTGATAAACACGATTTTTTTGTTTTGTTCATGTGAAAAGTCAATTGGAGGCATCATTAAAAAAGATTTAGGTACATACTTTATTTCATAAACTCAACTAAAAATGGTTAACAATAATCTGTACAACATAATGTCTCTAGTTAATTTGTTTGGTCAATATTTACTCAAGGGCACAGTCAGTACTTGTTCTTATATAAAATGTTCATTACATGATGTACGGGGACATTCGTGACATATTTATTTCACCTTCCCCTTTAGAAAATAAGAAGTAAATGGAATATAAACATAGAGCAATGTATTTAAGTAAGCCAGTAGTATAATAAGTGCAACCTCAAACAATAGAGACATTTCTGAGTAAAATCGATTTTTACCACGTTATTAGTGATTTTTAAAAACAAAAGCAGATAATTCAAATATGGGATGCAGTGAAGCGTATAAAATGTGATACGCATCTCATACTTTTACAAAAAAACCTTTCGGAAGATGTTCATGTAAGTAATTAGCCAATACAGCTTGTAATAAAAAATCCCAAGTACTTCAAAATAAAAAGGGTCCAACGGACCCCTCCTCAGTAAACAGAGGGGTTAAAAATGAAGTCTGAAATTTGTTTATAGATTTGGAGTTGATTTTTACGAGCATTTCAAATGCCTTAAATAATTGAAACAATGTATAATTAAACCAATAAAATTACTAAACATGTCAATTATATCGTCAGTCATTTATTTGGTGGCATTGAAATGGAAGGTTTCAGAGATATAGTTAACCATATTTCGCAATCACGAGACAATCCATCAGTCAACTCGTCAATGTTGATGTCAAATTAGAAAGATAATGTTATCATTAGTATGAATTAGATATGAACGACTGATGAATATCAAATATCAACGATCCTACTTGAAGCCAGTTAAAATAAAGCCAGCTGCAAATATGAGTTTTGATATTATTTGGACATATATGATGGATTTTAATTAAAGTAGATATAAAAATGTTAACAAATAATACGTGTCTATGAGGAGAAATCATTATTCCCTATTCACTATGACCTTTAGTTTTAAATACTGTTAGTTCCGATGCTGAATAATCATAAACAATATGTATCAGTCAGAGCAAAGCGGTTTTTGAGGCTCGAATCTGTTTCACGATTAAAATATTTAATAACCTAAGAACTTAAAGTCAACCGTTTAAAAACTAATAATTTGTATATG
Organism: Coelogynopora nodosa; assembly: GCA_034780555.1. Classification (NCBI taxonomy): domain Eukaryota; kingdom Metazoa; phylum Platyhelminthes; order Proseriata; family Coelogynoporidae; genus Coelogynopora; species Coelogynopora nodosa. Next base: position 2,406 of record JAUZND010065371.1, on the reverse strand, counting down.
ATAATTAATCAATTTTACATTTATATTTTATAAAAATTATAAATTTATTAAACAAAAAAATTACTTTTATTAAAAGTTGTTCAGAATTTACATTTTATAGTTTATGATAGTATATTATTCCATTATTATATTTTAAATATGATTTCCCGAGTTTAATAATCTATCTCATACTAGCATTTTAGATTCACAATGTATTCGAAAATGTTCTTATAGTTTAAATTGCCGGCTTCCCGTCTTAAACAAATATATTGGCTTCCCGTCTAAAAATCAATCAAAGGTTTAGAAGGTCCACATAAAAGGTTTATGAATAAATATAAATATCATTTATTCAAAATTATTTTGTTTAAATATTGTCATATTATTAGTGTACTCATTATCAATGTAGACATCTTAATTACACCAACAAGGCAATGCATAACCTCACTAAGCACAAATTATTTTTTTTTTAAACTATGATTATTTTGTAAATTTCAATTGAGCATGGCGCAAAAACAAAATATCTATAAGATGGTTTAATTTTGGTTTAGAGAACTATTTTATGTTTCGTATTATTTGCAATGGTCTAACGGATTTATTTAATTACTAGAAGTAATACTAAAACTAAACTAGCGCTGTAAAACCATAAATAAATTCACATAATACTTTGAAGGTTATTTATGCACAGTTCGCATATGTATTACATAAATTAGTGGTTTTTGTCATCATTTATTTTCGTTTGCACTCATTTGTATAAAATTTGGCATGTGTAATAGCTACATTAAAACCTCTTTTCTTTCAAGTTTATTATTCAATATAAGTATTTAATTGTTTAGTGTATGCATCTACGCATTTAAGATAGCAAAACAAATTGACTTCAGATTCGTGTCCGGTAATCCAAGTAATATCAGAAAAGCATAGTACATAATAGAATGCATGTTTTACATCTGTATTTTGAGGTTTTTCTGGGGAAGTGTTGTTTGACCATCATGTCGTACATACGCGCATTGTGTTCGATTGAGATATTCAACGTTATGTTAAATTACATGGAGTTATACTTCATATGGAAAACGTATCACACATATTTTATAATATATTGTAATCTATAATGTAATCTATGATATTTCTTTGAAAAGGTTATTATTTTTTCTCACCTAAAACTTACGAGAGCGGTCTGTATATAACGCCGGGCTAGAAAACTAGTTTTGAAGCAATCTGTCCTATAAAATTAAACTGGACTGCATTTTTTATAAATTGCAAAGTAATTAAATTGTGTTGTGATGTGTTGCTTGTGATGTGATAGGACTTCGTGATGTGATTTTGGCAGGAAAAAATATGGATACCCGCTATACTCTAAACCTTTTGATTTCATATTTTCTTTATTAATTCCCCGTATATAAAATTTTACAAATGTGTTTAATTTTGTATAGTAAGGTTAAATATCTATGATGTAATATTTAATATTACTATAAGGTCATTGTCGTCAAACCAAGTAACCATCCCTTAAATGTTAATTACTTTCATGTGAACAATGTCCTAAAATTTCAAATTAATTTGCAAAATCTTTTTTTAATTTTCAACCGATCGAAAATACGAGTAATTTTTATCCCACCAACTTGGCAGTTTAAAATGTTACTCCTTATAAAATTTTCATTAGAAAATAGATAATTTTTCCAAGAACTTCTATAGTAACATTTATTTACTTCACCTTCTAATTTTATCCAATATTATATAAAAATGGTTTGTGTATACTGCACAAGGCGCCACCCTCTCTTTTTGCCTAAAAATGGAGTGCGCGTTAAATATAATTAATTGAAGCAAATCTCAAAATGTAATTAAACGAAAGAATGATCTATATTTCTAGTTTATTTTTCAATTTTATTTTTAATTTTAAAATTTCTAATATTCATTGCACTGAATAGACAATGAACCATTGAACCCTGGGAAATAAACCATTGGACCCTAGAAAATGAACCATTAGACCCCAGACAATGAACCAATGGACCCTGGACAATGAACCAATGGACCCTGGACAATGAACCATTGGAGCCAAGACAATGAACCATTGGACCCTGGACAATGAACCAATGGACCCTAGACAATGAACCATTGGACCCTGGACAATGAACCATTGGACCCTGGACAATGAACCAATGGACCCTAGACAATGAACCATTGGACCCTAGACAATGAACCAATGGACCCTAGACAATGAACCAATGGACCCTAGACAATGAACCATTGGACCCTGGGAAATAAACCATTGGACCCTAGAAAGTGAACCATTAGACCCCAGACAATGAACCATAGACAATGAACCAATGGACCCTAGACAATGAACCAATGGACCCTAGACAATGAACCAATGGACCCTAGACAATGAACCATTGGACCCTGGACAATGAACCATTGGACCCTGGACAATGAACC
>JAUZND010065360.1:0-13247 GCA_034780555.1 Coelogynopora nodosa | reverse complement strand
CCCCCCCCCCGATCCCATCTGTAAGTAGCAAAATCAAGTTTAGTGAACTAGAATTAGTCAGAAACCTCATTGTACAATATATGGCCATAATGCATCGCATTGGTAAAATCAATTTGAAAATGTTATACTACTTACAAAAAATAATATTTAAGTGGTATAAATGAGTTGTCTTATGTTGGTGAGTCATCATACTAAGTTTGGTTGACATCAGTTGTAAACATCACAAGTTATAGGCTAAAAAACAAAAGATACGACAATTAAATGACTAGTAAAATAAATAGAAAATTCGTTAGCCTATTATTAATTTTGTCAAAGGTCTATCTATTTAATTTCATTTTACTACATACTTTTTTTTTAATTGATTTGATCAGCTGTAAATCATTAAAATGTCTTAAACTCTGTCAAATTTCAACATTTAAAAATATTTTTAACATTTATATTATAAATTTATTATATAATTAAAAACATTTTTTAAATGTTATACTACTTACAATTTTTTATTAGTAAGTAGTATAAACGAGTTGTCTTATATTGTTGAGTTATCTAACCAAGTTTAGTTGTCATAAGTTGTAAACATAAAAAGTTATAGGCTAAAAAAAATTAAAGTTTTGAATCGAAAATTTTAATTCATTTTCCTCAGGCGGGAGGGTGTGGAAGCCTGCGTCATTCTAAGCCAATCAGAAGAGGTCACGTGACTTACATACAATTGCCTGATGTGCTCGCTGACTGTATCCTATACATAGACATTCTATACTACCTAAAATTCTAACTATTTGCCTTTAACTCACACTTATTAATGTACCGTTAATTAAAGATAAATGCATTGAAAATAAGTCCTACAAATTTTTTTGTGTATTATGTCTGTTTCAGATTTGGAGGTATTTTTGCTAAGTCAATTGGCGGGAAAATGGCTACTCTGTTTGTAGTTAGTGCAGGCACAATTTATGTGAGCCAATATTTAATCAATTTATTTTTGTTTTATTATTGATAATACACGTTTTTGTTGTTTTTCAACTTGTATTTTTTTTTTTATTATTAGCTTTACTATATATATAAATATAAGAGTTTTCATATAATATAGGCATTGAATTTTGTTTACAGGTTTTAATGAAATATAATGGCAGTGTTTTATCGTGTCATTCAGAGTGTGAACATATACCGGTGAGAGTAAATCTAGCGTTTTTTTATTTTTAAAGTATATTTATAATTTTTACGATTTTTCAAATATCAAAATTTACTAAAGAAATTTATTATTGTTATTTATTTTTTATTTATGTATTTTAATAGTGGAGACATGTACTAGTTCAAAATATTTATCTCTAACTCAATTAATGATTGCTTATCAAAAATTAAATTTGTGATATTTTTTAAATTTATTTATTTAGCATATATTTTTTTATAATGTAAATGTTGTTGTTTGTTCTGTCAATATGTAGAAACCATGTTGTCAGAGTCCTGAATGTTGTGAAAACAAGAATGGAACCTGTTGCACACATTGTCAGATATCTCCAGTAACATTCTGCTCTCGTAATCGCATCTACGCCCAGCTTCTTCTTTTGTCCCTTTACATTGGTTATCAACATGCGCCACCTTTGCACTATCTTCCCATCAGAAAAAGCTGGCTTGGTTCGACTGATAGGATCTATTGGGTCTAATTCAAATCGATTGTGATTATATCTATTCATAAAATGACAATCACATTTTGTTAAGTCTATGTTCCATATTTATTGGTGGAATACATTTTATTTATTACTGTAGATTGTATTATTAAAATAAACACTTTTGTATTTATAAAATATAAATTTTCTCATGATATTTGGCTTTAAAATGTTGCATATATATATTATAATATATGCCTGTTCAAAATAAAATTATCCAATATTTCGATATTCATTGTATTTATTTTTAAAAAGCTGCCATTTTGTAAACTGGTTTTTTATTACATAGCCTATTTGGAACATGTCAACAATTTTCACGGCGCACCTCATGCATTTTTTTTTAATTTACTCACTTGACGGCCAAATTTTCTATTTCAAGCTACTTACTTCAAAACTTGAAGTTGAATTGAAGTAAAGCACAATGGTAAAATGTTATATGACCACCAGGACAACTCGATGACTATCCGGATTAAGTTATACTTCTATCAGAAAACCAACATGTAGCTAAATAATTTTAGAGCACTGAAAAATTAAGTCAGTTATAGATCTTACAAAATCTACGAATATTATACACAAAATAATATATGTATAATATAATAATAATGTGTATAATATACACAATCCAAAGACTTTTTAATACAATAAATTTTTAGACAATAAACTTCTCTCAAATACTTCAAGACGTCCTGATCGAAGGTTTAAAAATATTGTTTGCAAATTTTATTAATATATTGTCGACTTCAGAAAGCAAAAGGCTGAAATTGTGCCATTTATGTCAAGTTTTCACAATTTATCTTAAGTATTAAGCTTCATGTGTGGATCGCGTATAATGATCGAATTACAAATTCCCCGAAACTAGAATTTTGTAACAAGACTATAAAAAAATTTGCAAACAGTCTGGAAACATTATTAAAAAATTCTGAAATAATGGTCATATTTTGAAAATTACGATTTTATAATCTGCATTTTTTTAGATATAGTGATATGTTCTAGTTCAAATTAGCCAAACAAGAATTGAGAATAAAAAACCTGCTTATAAATTGTTCACAAAAAAATTGTATAATATGTTAATCGACATTATGAACAATTAATCCAAGCACAATTGATGAAAATCGATGACAAAACAGTTTAATTAGCACTCACATCTATATATGGTACACCATTTCCATCTGTTGAAAAATAATATGGTTACATTTTTGTGACGTACCGGGACCATTTGAGGACGTCCTGCATAAAATAACAATTTTACCGTTGTCTTTTCCATTTGTTGTAAAATATATTCAAACACTATACTATATACCAAATAAGAAGTACCTATAGATAGTTAGAGTATACTTGCTTGATTTATATGTACAATATACTGTAAGTTATGTTGAATTGAAGTAACCAAATTCATTTAAATAACATATAAAAATTATTCTATGTTTAAAGTAAAAAATCTTTGGGAGAAATTTAACAGCTGGCAGTGAACAAAATAATAAACAGCTTGACAATGACTGAAGATGATAAATGATATGAACATCATGATGGAGATTACTGTATTTTTCCTGTAAACATGATGGAGATTACTGTATTTTTACAGTAAACATGATGGAGATTATTATTTAAAAACTCATTTTCAACTAAGGTGAAATCTATAACTGCCACAGATGGTGAAGGCGATTTTGAAAAAATATTCGGATGCACCATTAAACAATTAAAGAGATACAATCCAAGCAAAATTTGTTGTGAGAAAACAGAAATTTATGCACCTGATGACTTATATATATGTTTGCATTGACCCGGTTCGCACATAATATCTTCCTATATTGCACGCCGAATATTACTTTAATAAAACTATTTATTAGAGAAAAACTTTACATATTTTTTTGTTTTGCACAAATTTTAATTTTCTCCCAGTTGTTCATTTTGCAAAAATCTCCAAATTTCTTTGTTTTGAACATCAGTTAATATTTAAAAAAATCAAAAACTCAATTTTGTCAATATATATTTATTTTTCTATTTATATATATTTATTGTACTTAATTTTGCACTGTTAAATAAATTTTAAAAGAAAGTTAACAGAGATTTAAAAAATGTAAATAATTATTTAGCATTTTATTTATTCAAACGGAAGAAATGTGCAATATTTCTTAATGTTAAGCTAAATTAAATGTGCAAGAGGAATACGAATATTTACATTAAAAATGGCACACCTAACCCACTGTATAAAATCGGCCCGATGAAACCCGGCTTGCAATTACATATTTTAAAGTGTTGGATATCAAGTCGTTAAAATTTCATTTTATTCTGATGAAGTAAATTATGTTCGTGTAATCCTTGTTTTACATATGATATAATAATAAGTCGCCTTGTCAAAAAAGCATTTCTTACCTTATTAGATAGTATCAAGATAATAGATGAAGAGATTTTTGTGTACATAAACTCAATTGGTTATATAATAATTTTTAAAGGTACGTACGCAACCTCTGTTTTTAATACATATCGTATACGTTCAGATAGTGGATGTAATATCATAATATTTTTGAGAAGTTTGCTTCGGTATGACAATTTATAACAAAGTGGCGTGAAAGTGTTTAAAGTCCTGTATAAATTCCTTTGATTTCGAGCAACACTTATAGAAATTATAATAATATGAACATTTATTGCAAAATATATTATAAACATATTTTAATTTATAAAAATAAGTTTTTTGTCATGGTTTTTGGCTGAAAATGTTATTGTTTGAATGAAACAAATTTAATTATTGACCATATCAGTTTCGTTTTTTTAATTGTATCGGTTACGTTTTTTGTTGTGAACTTCTTACTTACTTTAAAAATGAGTAACAAAAATGATGGAATACAGTTGCTGCTTCAAGCTGAGAAAAAAGCAGCTGAAAAGGTTAACGAGGCAAGACGAAGTATGTTATGTTTGAAAATATTTAGAATTTGATTGATATCTTTTTCATTCAGTGACTGTAATATTTAACAATTTGTTAAATTGGTAAACGAGTTCTATTTTAAAGCATAACAAATCTTTTTTTTGTGAATAATGAGTTATTAATTAAGTTTCTATTATTTAATTGTAAATATCAGTTGCAATATGAAGTGATTCATATTAATTTAATGTCAAATATGTTTTATAGTCATAGATTTAATATTTAGATAATACTTTATATATATTTGGCTTTGCTATTTTTTAAAGAATATATATCTTAATCTGTAGATGTACTTCACATCAGCATGAGGTTTTGTGGAATTAACATTAACCACCACATATACTGGAGTGCAACAAGCCCTGATGTTATGGTTTGGTGGCATACTGGACAGGGTCATTATATGGCCATATTTCTTTGATGATGCCGATGGGTCTGTCAATGGTGAATGTTGCTTAAAGATACTGGATGAGTATGTATGGCCACAGTTGCATCAATGAGAAGAAATCAATGTGTTTTTATGTATATATCAACCTATGCTACGATTGGCATATATGTTTTGCATATATTATATTTAAATTAATAATATGAATTTTTTTTGTAATTTTCACACCATGAATCATGATTATGCCTTCTTGATAAAAGGCAAAAGCTTAGATTTTTTGTATTAATTGTAATAAACTTAAAATTGTATTGTGGTTTTTCTTTTGCATTCCTCACAGTGACCATTACTTGTCTTTATTTATCATCGGCTCTTGTGATTTTTTGATATTATATAGAACAAAGCCAAAACTGATCACATATTAACTACATGCTATTCAAACAAAATATCAATTTGATATCATACTTTTCAAATATTATAAAATTATAGAAATTTTTTCTTGCATTATTTTGCATTTTAAACATCAAAGTTATTTATTATAACATTATTAACATAGAAGTATTATCATCATACTATTAGCATTTATTTTGTGTATTGATCATGTAAATTTACCATTGTATATATCTAAATTATCATATTAAAATTAAATATGATGTTTAAATTTACCATTCACTAAAAAAATTAGTAGTAGACATTCTGATTGATTTTCTACTATGATGTTCAATGGTACATTTATATGAACAATACACAACATTATTTTTAAAATTATGACAATTATACTAAAATTTGAATAATTTATGTTCTATCTTAATAATTATATAAGAATTGATTTGATGTCTAAAGTTTATATTTTTCTCCATGGCAAAATACATACTACAAATTTTATTTACAAATAATAACTATCATTATTTTTGTCACTATGTAAAACACCAGAAGTAAAAATAATCTGAACATATTTTAAAGAGACAAACTTCACTCTTTGTAAAAATAAAGGAAAGAAGTGAGAAATGTAAGAGATTGGAAAAGACAAATAGCAGACTTGAAAACATAATTAAGTAAGCTGAACAAATAGCAGTGGAACAAACAATAATATTTAAACCATAAATGAAAAAGCAATTATCAATGAATAACACTGCAATACATAGCTGGCAAATACACCCCCATTGCTTTCCATCTAAGCACTGATTGTTTGTGAGTCCTTCTACATAGATTCATTGTATACCAGATCTGTCCTGACAATGGCCAGCATGAACACATTGCCACTGCTTGACCTGACAAACTTTATAATTGTGGGAAACACAATGCATTCCTTATTGAAAGTATCTGCATTTATCTCTGGTCAATCATGTATGTCTGTCTTGCCCTTGTCTTTTTCTGGAGATTGGGTGTCAAGGGATAAAAATGTATTCTATTTCATAAAGTATTTAACTATTGTTCATATTTAGAAATAATATTTTTCTTAATTTTTTTTAATGTACATTATTTGATTAATATATGGTTTCAACTACTTGATTCAAATAATGGTAATTGTTGACAATCAGATATTTAATAGTAAAAATTGTTTTAGATTTTTTAAGAAACACATTGTTTGCAAGAATATAATAAATTATAGTTACCAAAAAATTACACCTATTTTTATTATTAGAACAGGGTTTATTGTAATAATAGGAAACAAAATATCACAGGTATTTTTAAATGTATAAATAATAACACTAAGATATAACTTTATTCAATAATAAAGCTTTTATGCCAATAGTTATATCATACTCACATCATTAAAGGCCTCACAGATGCTGAAAAAATAATACAGAAGCAGAACAAAATGAACTAGAATCACCAATAATTAAATAATATAAACTATATAATATTATTTTTGAATTGACTTTTAAATTTAATCATTTTAATCAACTTAAAACTGTTAGATATTTAACAGAATTTAAAATTTAAAACAGAATTAGGGAACATAATAACATTGAGAAATATATATAATACAGATAATGCTAAAATATTAAAGTAAAGCCAAAAATAAATAAATAACAACATATACAAAAAGGATAATTTAAATAACTGAACATTATAAACAATGACTTACCATGTTATATCTATAAAATTTAGAAATATATAAATGAAAATTGTATATAATGCTAAAATAAAAACAGAAATCTCCAGCACTGTAATATACTACTTATTATACTATTTATAGTCTACTTATATTATTTATTATGCAATTATTATGAAATTAAGATTACATTATACACAATAATTTCATTTTAATTTTTGTCACAAAAAAGTTAAACAACTGAATTTATGTAATATATGTTAATATCTATACATGTGCATATGTCTCTTATACATATGTATATTATAATTTTGTAGAATTTTATTTAATATTACAGGCTTGTAATATATTAAGAGATATTATTAAAATTTTTAAAATGTTAGTTATTTATAAAATAAGGCATTATAAAGCTTTTTTTAAATTTGTACACATAATTCAATACAAAAATCAAAATTCTATTTAAATTTAAATAGTTATTTTATGACATTAGGTAGAATGTAATTTTTAATATAATTTGATCTTAATTTCATAATAATTGGATGCTTAATTCAAAAGCTACAGCATTTTTGGTACTGTCTAAAAGACATTTTAACCATAATTGATCACAGTGGGTATTGTATTTTAACATACCAAAAAGTAGTACCATATTTTGATCTTAAAATAAATTTAACTTTTTTAACAATTTTTTTTATATCTTTGAAGAGCCTAATTGTATTCAATAAATAATTTATTATATCAAAATTCATCAAAATTTTACAAGCTCTACAATTAGATTATTAAAAACTTATATTAAAACATATTTTATTGTTGGTAATGGAAAGTGAAATCTCACATAAGTTTTAACAATGAAAAGTTTATCAGACCAAATTTTATTTTGCACCATTAAAATTGTAGTAAAATGTTATGTCTATTTATACTATCATTAAATAAAGAACTTATTTTATTATGAGAAAATTAAATACATGTTTCAATATATTTAGCCTATTTTGGATGTGCCTGTCTGCTACAATATTTCTCTAGCATTGGCTTGCCTTGTAAAACTAGTGTATGACTTATTGTTTTCATAATCATTGTATATAACAGGATTATGTTGTTTGGACATCTAGAAATGAGAGAGGAAGTAAGAAATCCATATCTGTGCTGATACCAACAAATATAATTGATTAACAGTTTTCCAAGAACATATGATTTTAATTGTTGAATGATTTTTTTGAGAATTTCAATAATTGTATGATTTTTTTCATTGCACTTGCAACTTTTTAATGATCCTTTTTAATTTTTTTATATAGCTTAAATACTATTCTATATTTTGAACATTATATATTAATGGTTTATTTCAACCAGGGCTGCAAATTTTCTGGCTATAGCTGAAAATTCAGCTTTGTCAATAGATTAATCATATTATGTAGCTAAATCCATTTTTAGCTTGCTTGTTTCATTCACTCACACATTCAATTTTCTAATTTATTTGGAGACATCTAAAATACTTTTAATTTTTCAGCTTGATTGTTTTACATTACATCATCATACTGCATTGTCATATATTACATACTGAACTATAATGAACACCCATGCAAGTGCTTAGACTATCACAATTCCTCATTTGTATATTCCAGTTTATTTGCATTAAAAGTGTTTTGTATATACATCTACATTACATGATGTGACAAATGAAATGTTATACTTAATGCTTGTAAATTGTATAATATACAAAATTTAGGAGGTTTGGAAAAAATTTAACATCCAATTTTTGCAAGTCCCCACTGTTGTCTAATTAAAAAATTTATTCATTATTTGGTACTTAATTTTAAAGCATTTGCTTCAATTTAAATAAATGTATTTTTTGTACTCACTGGCAGTTTTGCCACTCATCTGGATTCTGAAATGTTTGGGTTTGTTTTTTAGAAAATGTGTTTTAATTAATAAAAATTGAAGGGGTAGGGGTGAACAACCTTTTCAGAGTAAACAACACAATTTGCATATTTTTCACACTACTATGCTCATATTTGATTATTTAGCTGTCTATAAATTACTAATGGTCCTATTTTGTGGTATATTTTATGTGTTTATTTTTGTATTTCTTTAAGAAGATTATATGGAATTATTTCAAATTAACACCATGGGCTTTGCCCCTACACCCCAATTGGGGCTTCGCCCCCTATCCTCCTACCATGGGCTCTGCTCTGGGAAAATGCTCTGGTAACACTGGATTGTTCCAGACCTGTTCACTTCTACGATTTGAGCATAGTTTGTATGATATTAAGCACGAATTACGGTACTATGGGCAAGCATCTAAAACTACAATATTGCAAATTTCAATTTCTAATATGCTGTATTTTTTATGTAGGTGTTGTTATGTGTAGTTATTTGTTGAGCAAGTATATTGATAGTTATGTGTAGAGCGATTGGGCTTTTTTCTTTCTTAATAGCCTACTATTAAATGAGAGGCAGCAAAATATGTTTACAATCTATGTTTGATAATGATGTATGGTTAGAGAAAGAGATAAGAACAGCACCCTTTGTATTTCTTAACCTTTTAACAATGGCATTGCAATCTTAATTTTGTAACCTGAATAACGGCTATATAAAATTCAAAATCAAATATTGTTAGTTAGTAATTCTGTCACATCTCTTATTGGCTAACAATATTTGCTTTATTGCAAGGTATCCATCCGTCTCGCTCTAAATATAGTTTTATGCATCTGTTTTCACTGTTATGGCTATTGTTTTTATAACTATTTTATATAATAAATTGGTACTCCTACTAATATTTATATAATTAGTTTCAGGCATGGTCCCAGAACATTTATCATGTGGGCACACCATGAAAAGATGCAATATTTTTATAGAAGGCACAATTTTATATCATAATTTTTTTAAGAAATGAAAAAAGAGCGTAAATTTTCCTTATGGGAGGGCACGTGCCCTCTAGCCTCTTGTATTTGAAGAATTCGCAATTATTTAGCTGTCTAGTTCATTTAAAAAAAACTATACTAAATAATGTAAACTTTACTTTGGAAAATTAATTTAAAAACATATATATTGCTTGAAATGAAACGGTTATATACAATGCAAGTTCTATAGTTACAAGTATTAGATATGAGAATATGTATTAGATATATTACTAGAACAAGTATTAGATACACAAACATGCTATGTTTGGGCATCTGCTTATGAGTTCTTATGCAATAGATACTGAAAAGGCCAAATACACTGTGTTTCCTACATAACAAACCAATTGCATTGTTTTATCCTGAATCAATCTGACAATCCTTGATACCTGACATAATGCATACTTTGACATAATTTGTAATATACAGACCACCATGCGAGGCTAATACAGAACTGGTTAGCTCAAATTGAACACAACTGTCATATTATTACAATGAGATACAACACAGGTCAACTAAAATGACAATTTGGGGGTGATTTGTTTGTTGTCAAATGGATTATATTAGCTTGACAAATATTAAAAGAAAATTTAATTTAATTAAAAAATATAAGATACAAATATAAATAAATCTTATAAAATAATTTAAGTTGAATTATTGCAAATATTGTGCCATTTCCCTAAATAGAATAAAATTAAAAATCGTGCAAATGTCACAATTGACTTCTAAATATTTGAAACAAATTTTTAGCTGCATCCTTATTTTAACTGCTACTGAATATTTAAATTAATATATGTATAGTTGGCTGACAGCCAGGGTACTCTGATTGGTAGAAATTTTCCAATGTATTTAATAATACTAGTATATGCAAGGTAACAAATCACATATTTCATCTATACCGATTGTATTTGTAATTGTTTATGCAAAGGGAATGATCACCATATCTGTCAACATACTGATCTTCATTTTGTAATGGAGCTCTTACTGGGATAAGCAAATCATTGACACATGCACAAATACTTGGCATTCCCACCATACCATGGAATTTTTGGACAATGTCACCATATTGCACAAGCCAGTGTACACATTCATTCTATAAATTATTGTTTAAAATATGGATAACCCTTTTCACATTGCAAGTTACAGTCACTTTACTGACACCATTTTTGGCAAAGAATAATAGAGTCAATGATATTTGTTTATGGGAGATAAATGCACAGCTTCATTTTGTAGGGTGTACTAAATCCCCATCTAAATGTTTTCCAAAAAATTGACCATTGAGGAATTTAATCAGAAATGTTTGTGAAAATATTTTTCTGGCAAATTGAAATTTATTCTTTCTTTATATTCTTAGGAGAATGCTTATCCCTCATCACTACTCATATTTACTTACTTTATGATAGTTGATACATGCCTCAAATTTATAAGTGAATTCACAACCAACTAAATTTATACATATAATTGAAATTATGTTAGGATTCATTTCTGTTGAACCATTTCTTCTGCCTTGACCTTGTTTCAATAAAAAAGAAAAATTTTAATCTGTATTTATAAATTATCCTAAAAAAGCTATATCAACAGAATTCCATTTGTTAATCATAATTAAACAATGAGATGTTCAATAAACAATCAATTCAATTGTGTTAGGGAAAACATTATCTTTGCATTGTTTAAGAAAAGCAATTTTCTGTCTTGAATTTGTTAATTTTGTTTATATCTAATTTTCAGTGTTCAACACTATTTTTAAGATTTACTAAATATTTAAAATGAGTTTAACAATTAATTGATTAGACATAAATTCAAAATAATCAGAAAAATACAATATTGACAATATTAGATAATTAAATTTAAAAAAGCAGGTCACAAAATTGATTTGATTCTTCTCTGTTGTTGGTGGCAGGATTGAGCTGTTTAATTAAATGGGCTTCTCTGGTGTGTAGATTTGGAAGATTGTTACTAGTTGTGAGGATTGAAATGGTAACATCATTAAAAAATATTGGCAACATGTATGCAGTATTATTAAACTAGTACTAAAATATGCAATTTATTTGTATCTATAGTGCTGTCATACTTAATTCATTTATAAAATTTAATAAGCCCTATAAAACATGAAATATAAATTGTAGAGAACTGTAGCACAATAAAAAATATTTTATTAAATTTCTATGGTTATGCCATTATCTTATATTTAACTGAATAGAATATAATTTAGAATGAGTTATGAATTAAGGTTTATCAATCCAAATGTTATCTAAATTCATTTTTACTTAATTGGATATTATATGTATATTAATAGCAGATCATTTTTATCCATAGTATATTCTAGCAATCCCAACATGGCATTTGTTTCAGACACATATGTGATCTAGTATTCCACTGGTATATTTTTTGGCAACATAGTTTCTTTCTTTGGGGCACCATATCTTGTTTATTTCAATGGAAAGTATCATCCATTTATTTGACTACACAATGAAGGACCTCATCAAGGTTTTTAAGGATGTGCATGCTTCTTTTGACCTGACAACTTCCTCATATGAAATATTCTAAAGAGACAATTTTGATTAATAAGAAATATAAATTTAAGTAAATATTTAACATTGAGATAACCTCAAATAGGTCAACATTCCTTAAAAATGTGTTCAGATATGTAAAAGCAAAAGTTTTACTAAATATTACTTTTTTGGAAAATTATTTGATGTTCAAATATAAATAAAACTGATCAATAAATTATGCTCATTATTGGAAGTGTTTATCGAATTTAAATAGATACCAAATTACTATAAGAGTCTATAAAGCACTTTTTATACTTATATATCATGCACATAAGAGATAAATGTTGATTATATATAAAAAATAATATCGACATTAGTAATTATATTTGTTAAAAACTTTACTTGTGTCAACAAGTAATGTTCTAAGAAAATATTATTTAATTAAACAAAAAGATTACTTTTTGAACAATTTGTGTAATAAATTGATATAAAAAATCACAAATAAGGTGGTCTGAAAGTACTTTAAATTTCAGATGAATTGACCAATTTATTTGTATTCTCAATATGTTATAAAATTGGAAGGTCAATTTGACCCTTTCCTTCATGTATCAGAGCTGCCTACCTTTCAAAATGAAAATGCGGAAATCCAAATATGAAAATGCGGAATCCAAATATGAAAATGTGGAATCCAAATTTTAAAAAAAGTCAAAATTAAAACCATAGTCAAAATAGTATATTAATATGCAATAAAAATTTCACATATTGTATTACATATATAATGGACAATGTGTAGATGAAATATGTGTCTGATCATCACTGCGAATAATTAATAACTAATATTTTTGTAG